>CAUYRH010011704.1:0-17453 GCA_963574655.1 Perodicticus potto | reverse complement strand
AAAGAAAAGTTGGGGACCAGGTGGCTTCACATCAGAATTCTACCAAACCTTTAAAGAGGAACTAGTACTTATATTACTTAACCTTTACCAAAAGGTAGAAAAACAGGGAATACTTCCCAATGCATTCTATGAAGCAAATATCACCCTGATCCCCAAACCAGGAAAAGACCCAACAAGAAAAGAAAATTATAGACCAATATCTCTAATGAATAGTGATGCAAAAATATTCAATAAGATCCTAGCAAACAGAATCCAGCAACACATCAAACAAATTATAAACCATGACCAAGTGGGTTTTATCCCAGGGTCTCAAGGCTGGTTCAATATATGTAAATCTATAAACATAAACAAAATAAAAAACAAAGACCATACGATTCTCTCAATTAATCCTTTCATGATCAGAACACTTAATAAAATTGGTATAGAAGGGACATTTCTTAAACTGATAGAGGCCATCTGCAGCAAACCCACAGCCAATATCGTATTGAATGGAGTTAAATTGACAACATTTCCACTCATATCAGGAACCAGGCAAGGTTGCCCACTGTCTCCACTGCTTTTTAACATTGTAATGGAAGTCTTAGATCAAGGGTATCCATTTAGGGTCAGAGGAGATTAAACTTTCATTCTTTACAGATGATGTGATTATATACCTGGAAAATACCAGGGACTCAACTACAAAACTACAAAACTCTTAGAAGTGATCAAAGAATACAGCAGCACCTCAGGATACAAAATCAATACTCACTAATCAGTAGCATTTATATAGTCCAGCTAAAAAAAGTCAAGGACTTTTACAGTAGTGTCAAAGAAGATGAAATATCTGGGAGTTTACCTAGCAAAGGACACAAAAGATCTCTATAAAGAGAGCTATAAAACTCTGAGAAAAGAAATTACTGAAGATGTTAACAAATGGAAAAACATACCATGCTCATGGTTGGGAAGAATCAACATTGTTAAAATGTCCATACTACCCAAAGCAATATACAATTTTAATGCAATCCCTATTAAAGCACCACTGTCATACTTTAAAGACTTTGAAAAAACAATACTTCATTTTTTATGGAATCAGAAAAAAACCAAGACATTACTCAGAAATAAAAACAAATCAGGAGGAATCACGCTACCAGATCTCAGATTATACTATAAATTGACAGTGATCAAAACAGCATGGTACTGGCATAAAAACAGAGAGGTAGAATGGAACAGAATAGAGAACCAAGAGATGAAACCGGCTACTTATCATCATTTGATCTTTGATAAGCCTATCAAAAACATTCAGTGGGGGAAAGACTCCCTATTTAACAAATGGTGTTGGGTGAACTGGTTGGCAACATGTAGAAGACTGAAACTGGACCTACACCTTTCACCATTAGCAAAAATTGATTTCTCACTGGATTAAAGATTTAAAGTTAAGACATGGAACTATAAAAATAGTAGAAGAGAGTGCAGGAAAAACACTTGAAGAAATTGGCTTGGGAGAATATTTCATGAGGAGGGCCCCCGTGCAATTGAAGGAACACAAAAATACATTACTGGGACCTGATCAAACTAAAAAGCTACTGCACAGCCAAGAACACAGTATATAAAGCAAGCAGACAGCCCTCAGAGTGGGAGAAGATATTTGTAGGGTATATTTCTGACAAAGGTTTGATAACCAGAAACCACAGAGAGCTCAAATGTATTAGCTAGAAAATAATAAGCGATCCCATCTCAGTGTGGGCAAGAGATTTGAATAGAAACTTCTCTGGGGAAGACAGGCACATGGCCTACAGACACATGAAAAAATGCCCATCTTCCTTAATTATTGGAGAAATGCAAATCAAAACCATTTTGAGATATCATTTAACTCCAGTAAGATTAGCCCACATCACAAAATCCCCAAACTACAGATGTTGGTGTGGATGTGGAGAAAAGGAAATACTTCTGCACTGCTGGTGGGATTGTAAGCTAATACGTTCCTTTTAGAAAGAAGTTTGGAGATGACTTAGGGATCTAAAAATAGACCTCCGGTTTGCAATTCCTCTACTAGGTATATATCCAGAGGACCAAAAATCACTTATAACAAAGATATTTGCACCAGAATGTTTATTGCAGCCCAATTTATAATTACTAAGTCATGGAAGAAGTCCAGTTGCCCATCAACCCATGAATGGATTAATAAATTGTGGTATATGCATACCATGGAATATTAAAATATAAATGCAGCCTTAAAAAAGAGGAGACTTTGCCTCTTTTGTGTTTACGTGTATGGAGCTGGAACATATTCTCTTGGTAAAGTATCTCAAGAATGTAAGAAAAAGCTTCCATATGAAAGCTATAACCCAACTACAGCCCAAGATGAAGGGAAAAGAGGAGGGGGAGGGATGGAGGCAGGGGGGAGGGAGGGTAATTGGTGGGACCACACCTACGGTTCATTTTACAAGGGTACATTTCAAATCTACTAAGTGTAGAATATACATGCCTAAACATGATAATTAAGAAAGTGCAGTGAAGGCTATGTTAACCAGTTTGATGAAAGTATTTCAAATTGTATATAAAACCAGCACATTGTACCCCATGAATGTGTTAATGTACACAGCTATGATTTAATAAAAGAAAATCAGTTTGATGAAGAGCTGACTACTTTTCCTCAAACAGATGGAAAAGTAGCTCTGACAGGTCTAGGACAGCTGGCTAGAGTGGCTTCTCTCTGTTACTCTGCTTAGAGGATGCTCTCTCTCCCTTTCTCAGTGTGGCCGAGAGCTTGTGGGTGGGCAGGTGTGTATGTGGTGCTGGTGGCAGCAGGACACAGGTGTGGTGTGGAGGCAGCAGCAGGAGCAGAATGCTGTTACCTTCCTATCAACAGGCTGTGTGTGTCTGTGCAAGCCTTGCAGGGAAAAAGCTTCAAAATTTGTTGAAACCAACTATGTGCCACTGTGGCTATAACCTCTTCAGATGGTTTGTGGACATTTCTGGTGACTTGATGAGAGCAAATAAGCTTTTGGAAAACTTGTATGATTATTTTTGGAGAACCAGATTTTGGAGAATTGGCAGGTTCAGGTCATTAGATATCAGTAAAAAAAAAAAAAAAAAAAAAAAAAAAAAAATATATATATATATATATATATATATATATATATATGTAAAATTTGAGGCAAAGTGGTTAAAAGCTTAGACCGTGGGATCAATATGAGATATGTTGGCTCTTCCCTCTGATAGGTGTGTGACCCTGGCAGTCAGCTAACTCCTCAGGAGGGGCATACATCGAGTGGTGGTGTCTGCACAGTGGCCTAGTCCCTGCCCTCAGGCTTGGCTGCTGGGGATCAGGCATCTGTATCTGAAAAGATGTCTCGAGCTGGTGAGTGCTGGTCTGGCGGGTGGCCTGGTCCCAGGATGTGAACATTCCCTTGGTGGTTCTGATGTGCAGTCTGAGGACTCTGGTATTGGACTGATAGGCTGGCCTCTCTGTGGCGTCTCTCGACCTGAAGGGCTGCTGGGTGGGCGAGAAGGGCTGGGGGAATGGGGAGCCTGACTGGGCACTTTAAATCCAGATGCTGCTCAGGGCAGGACACTCAAGGTACAGTGCTCAGACCTCACAGAGGGAGCGACTCAACTCTCCCTGCAGAACAGTTAAAAAGAAAAGCTCTGTCCTGGTAAGGTCTGAGGCGATAAACATGGCCTTTCACAGCAGCCAGAGAGCCACACTTGGGCACTTAAGACAAACATGCCATGAGCAGGATGTTTCAGCTCTCTCCTTCCCTCAGTCTCCCCAGCTTCCTACTCCTGCTCATTGTGAGGCTTTCTGGATCCACAGCCTGATTGGGGGAGAGGGCCTTGTATCTCTCAAACGCTCAAGGGCCCCAGAGGCCAAGGGCTGTGCTTTTCTGCCAGTGCCAGGGCCTGGGCCAAAGATGCAACTTCCGTCCTTGAAGGAGAGCCAACAGGCTGCCCTTTGTTGTGAGGCTGTGCTGCACGGACATCCTCCCTCCTGCCCCCTCCCTCCCTTCTTCCCCTTTCCAGTGTTAGAGTTCTCCAAACACAGGGAAACGCTGCCTTTCACTCAGCAGCACGTGATGCTTGATCTCTGCCACTCAGGATACTCAGGAGGACAAAAGCCGTTCCATCAAATTCCCCTTTCTTCCCAGGCTTCCTTCCTGCCCACTAAGACAAGTCCCTTGCAAGAAGAAGGTTTTTAGAGTCTGTTAAAGGACACTACCCTACCACAAGGGCAGGGCCCTGTATTCACAGCCTTCTCAGGGTGCTCCTAACAGTGTACTCTCTGTGACTGTTCTCAGATATTAACCCGGAAGGTGACATCATTCAGCCCAAAACCTGAGCTGTCTTGATAGATTAGTGGCATAAAAGATGGGGTCAGATAGGACAGATAGGATAAGAGGACCAAAGGAATGAGGCAGCCCTCGGGTGGGTCTTGGGAAATTCTAGTTATGTAACACCTGTTTTCATTTTCTTCACAACTCTACAGGGTGAGTTGGTGCCTGACCTTCTGTAAGAGGGGAAACTGAGGCACAGAACTCATTAGTGAAGCTCGGGATCCTACAAGAGAGCAGCTTGGTCTTTCTTAGCAGAGGACAAGAATTCTCAGCCTGTAGCCCGCAAATTGCTGGTTCCTCTGGGCTGCTGTGATCAAAACTGCCGCCAGTTGGGGTGAACCTGCCCTCTCGAGTTGGCTGCGCACACCTTCTGCCACAAAGCACGCACAGCCCCTCATCCGTCTGTCTTCCTGACTTAGATCCCAAAGAATGCATCCAACATCAGTCAGCAGAAACTTCAAAGAGGGGATTAAAGAAACCAGATGTATAGAGATAGAAAAGCCGAAGGTCGCTTCTGCAGCAAGTCTCTTCAGAACAAAGAAAGCAAAGAACAATGCGAGTTTCTCTGGGCGGCGTTTTAGTGCTTTTCTCTTCCGTACTTTCTCAACTTAGGCATTGCTTCTTGCTGGCCATGCCCCAGAATGTTCCCACCCAGGGACAGTCTTTTTGTTTTTATTTTATTTTTTAAAGATTTTTTGTTTCAAATTAATATGAGAGTACAAATTTTTAGATTACCTTCTTCTCTCTCTCTTTTTTCTTTAATTAAATCATAGCTGTGTACAATAATGCAATCATGGGGTACAATGTGCTGGTTCCATAAACAGTCTGAAATATTTTCACTGAACTGGTTAACTTAGCATTTTCTTAGTTGTTGTGTTCGAACCTTTATACTCTACATTTAGTAAACTTCACCTGCACCCTTCTAAGATGCACCCTAGGTGTGGACCCACCCATCACCCTCCCTCCACCTTTTCTCTCCCTCCCTTCCCCTCCCTTGTCCCCTTCCCCATATTCTTGTACTGAGGTTGGGTTATAGCCTTCGTATGAAAGCTATAACTTAGTTTCATATTAGGGCTGAGTACATTGGGTACTTTTTCTTCCTTTCTTGAGATACTTTGCTAAGAAGAATATTTTCCAGCTCCATCCATGTAAACATGGAAGAGGTAAAGTCTCCATCTTTCTTTATGGCTGCATAATAGTCCATGGTGTACAAATACCACAATTTATTAACATTACATTACATTATTCTCACTTCCAAATAAAGTTCCAGTTGTAAAAGAGCCCCTCACCCAAGGGGAATGTTTTACACCCTTCAAATGTGCACATCAGGTGAGATCCTGCCTTATGCCCTCCCTCCTCTGCCAAATGTCCTCTACCTCCCCCTCTCATCTTCCTCCACCCTTGTACCAGACTATATTTGTGTTTTATGATTCATATTAGCATGTAATTGTTTGGATATTGAGTATACTGGGTATTTATTTTTCCATTCTTATGATACTTTACTAAGAAGAATGTGCTTCAACTCCATACAAGAAAACATTAAAGATGTAAAGTCTCCATATTTTTAATGGCTGCATAGTATTCCATGGTGTACATATACCACAATTTGTTAATCTATTCATGGGTTGATGTGCATTTGGGTTGATTCCATGACTTGGCAATTATGAATTGAGCTGCAATAAACATTCTGGTGCAAGTGTCTTTGCAGTAAAATGATTTATATTCTTCTGGGTAGGTACCTAGTAATTGAATTGTGGGATCAAATGGAAGGTCAACTTTTAGTTCCTTGAGGATTCTCCATGCTTCTTTCCATAAAGGTTGTATTATTTTGCAATCCCATGAGCAGTATAACAGTGTCCCCTTCTCTCCATATCCACACCAGCATCTGCAGCTTTGGGGCTTTGTGATGTGGGTTATTCTCACTGGGGTAGGTGATATCTCAGAGTGGTTTTGATTTGCATTTCTCTGATGATTAAAGACAATGCATTTTTTTCCATGTGTTTGTTGGCTATTAATCTGTCATCTTTAGGGAAGTTTCTGTTCAAATTTCTTGCCTACTTACAGAGGGGATTGTTTGCTCTTTCCTTATTATTTAATTTGAGTTCTCTGTAGATTCTAGTTATTAGAACTTTGTCAGATTCATAACATGCAAAAATATTCTCCCATTCTGAAGGCTGTTTGCTTTGGTTGTGGTACCTTTCGCTATGCAAAAGCTTTTTAGCTTGATCAAATCCTAGTTATTTATTTTTGGTGTTGCTGTAGTTGGCAGGGGATCTTCCTCATAAAGTTTATTCCCAGGCCAATATTTTCAAGTGTTTCACCCTCTTTTCTAGAATTTTTATTGTTTCATGTCTTAAATTTAAATATTTTATCCAGAATCAATTTTTGTCAATGATGAGAGATGTGGGTCCAGTTTCAGTCTTCTGCATGTGGATAACAAGTTCTCCCAGCACCATTTGTTAAATAGGGATTCTTTTCCTCAGTGCATGTTTTTGTTAGGTTTATCAAAGATTAAATGGTGGTATGTGGTGGGGTTCATCTCTAGATTCTCTACCTTCTCCCATAGATCTATGTTTCTATTCTGGTGCCAGTATCATGCAGTTTTGATTACCATAGACTTATAGTATAACCTGAAGTCTGATGATGTGATGCTTCCAGGGACAGCCTTTTTAGCAGGTGTAGAGCTCTGGCGTGGCTCATGGGAGAGAGTATCAGCCTGAGAGAGGATGTGTCTATTCATCCAACACTCCAACTATCGTCAGGCACCTTCTTTTCAGCAGGTGAGGCAGAGGCCTGGCTCTGCTGCCTACAGGGAGGGATGAAAGCTCAGCCCTGACCCCAGGCTGATCAGGAAAGTTCCCATGAAGTAGGGTTGAGGAGCTCCCTCCCTCTCAGTCACATTGCCCAGGAGTGAGCACCCTCTTCCTGATGCTCAGCATAGCCCAGCAGTGCATAGTGGAGAGCACTGGCCATGTGACAGGAGACAGTGACCACCAGAGCCAGTGAATCAGCTCAAGGGATCTGAGGTCCAGGAAGCAGAGCTACCAATAGCAGAGGAACTATGCCTTCATAAGCAGCTGTGGCCACAGTGCTGGGTTTGGAGTTAAGGGATATGTGCCACCTATGGGCCATGGCCTTACCACATTGGGCATTTGTCCCTCTATTCTGTCCTTCCCTTCCTGCAGGTTGAAGTGTGCATGGCCATGGCCCAGCCTCCAATATGCCAGGCAGGCTAGCATTGGGCACAGTAGGCCCCAGACGGACAGCCTGGGCCCCCGAAGCATGTGCGGAGCACAGCCTGCTTCCGGTCTCAACTATGTGTGAGAGACACACTTCTGTCTCATTGTAGCCACTTTCCCTTGGCCAGTTTGTTATAGCCATTTAGCCTTTATCCTGCTTATACAAAGGGGTGAGAGGGCAACACTTCCTTTCCTGAGTTTAGAGCCAATTAAGAGAGGGACGCTGGGCCCAGACAGAAAGGGTTGGACACGTTGCGCACATTGCATTTGTTACTGATGACACTAGGATGGCGACCATGGTGTGGGAGCCATGGTGGCCATGTGGGCTTGCCAGTCCTTCCCTTGCCAGACCTACCTGCAGGGGCCAGAGGCTTATGGGTAGGGGCAGAAATGGTGTCTCCACAGGGAGAGAAGAGGCTAAGACCCTGGGACTTGCCTCCTCCCAAGCTTACCACTCAAATGGATCATTTCTTCTTTTCTGGGCCAAGGAGGAGGGGAAGGAGGGGGAGGTGAGGAGGGTTACCATTGCTGGAGACGTTACCCAAGTGTGAAGGACAGGGAGTCCCCTCCTGTGTGGCAAATGTGCAGCCAGAGGGCAATGGTAGCCTTCAAGCCCTGCATGGGAGTTAGAAGTGAGTCAGCATCATCTGACCTGGGAGCCTCTGAGGTCACAGGAGATAGCCAGGACCTGCTGAGCTCAGTGCCTGGCGCCCAGTGCCAGGCCAGACAGTGAAGACCCCTCAGCAGTGAGTTGTGAATTTTCTGTCCCAGTGGTGTGTGGGCAGCATGGACAGACAGAGTGTGCAGTCAGGTGGCTGTAGGAGGCCTTCTACCCTCCCCCCAAAGCCAAGGTCTTGAGGAGCAGCAGGTACTCAAGCCCAGAGTTGGGCTGCCCAGTCTGAGTGTGACTTGATACCCCTTCAAGTGATGAGGGGGAGTGGAACATGCTCCACTTCTCACTGGCAACTTAATAGAAGTGTGGGGTAGAAGGTGGCTATGGGAAAGTATCCTTGATTTTCAGAGCTTCAGGAAGGGCCCCCCATCTTCTTATTTTGGACAATACAGGCTCTGGATGTGATAAGGCCAGCTCAGAGGATGATGAAATGCAGAGGAAAGAACTTGGCCCTTGACAGGATGGCTGAGCTGCTGACCCACCAGCCCCATGCTGGCTCATTTCCACACTCCCTGACAGACATCATTTACAGTCGGCCATTCTCCTTAACCTGGGGTTTTGAGAATGACTGGCCATGAGCCAGGCAGACAATGGTAAGTGCTCTAGAGAAAAAAGTAGTGCAGGCAAGGAGGTGGGGAAAGATAGCATGCAGAGAGTGGCAATTTTAGAACTTTTGAACAGAGAGCTTTAGGAAGTATAAGAGAGACACACATGGCAATCTGGGAGGGAAGAGTATTCCAGGTGGTACAAACAGCAAGTGCCAAGGCCATGTGGCAGAAAGGTGCCCGGTGTGTTCAAGGGGCAGTGAGCAGGCTAGTGGGCTGGGAGGAGGAGGAGGTGGTGAAAAGTGGATGACATTGATGTGCCAGGTCACGCAGAGCCATTGTCTGGACTTTAGCTCTATCTTGGTGGGATGGGAAGTCCCTGGTCTAGAATCCTAGGATAAAATTCAGAATGTCATGCAAATTGAAACAGCACATAGAGGATGATTTTCTTTTTAGTATAAATGTATCCATAAGACTGGGTACTTGTTTGTTTAATTTAGTACTGTAATCCCAGTGCCTAGACTAGGCTTGCCAGAGTAGTTACTCAATAAAGAGCTGATGAATTGCCAACTGAATCAATAGACAAAAAATATACAACACAACTCTAGGGAGTGATAAGTCCTACAGAAAAAAACTGAGCAGGTCAAGAGTGGAGGAGAGGTCAGGTCAGCTTGCTGGCTAGTTTGCTCTTAGAGGTGTTATTTTAGCAGAGACCTGAATGGAAACCCCTCCACCTTCAACCTCCTTTTTGTTCTTTGCTCTACCTGAAACCACCCTCTTCCACATCCCCATGGTGGAAGAACCACCCCAAATGCACAGAGAGCTTGGTCCTTGGACCTTGTCTTCTGAACACATAACTAAACCAAACTTTCCCCTCCATTCTGGCCTCCAGAATTGACAGAGAACAATTATAAGTATTTTGAGTAAATCGGTGGGAGTGGTGAGAGGGTTATTTTCATGCCTTCAGCTTTGCTGTGGCTGCTGTTTGAATCACCCTGACCATCACTGGGGATGGGTAGGTGTTTCAGCACCCTCCAGTGCTGACGCCTTCCTCTGAGAGGAGTGGAACTGTGTGGGGTTGTGCAAACGCATGGCGTTTCTCTGAGGTGAAGGACCCTAAGGCCACTGTGTGTCTTCACTGGGTATTACAGGCCGTGGTGAAGATCTTTACCCAGGAAACGAAAGTTATAGTCACGTTCTACCAGCATCACATCCTGGGGGGCTAAGGATTTCTTATCTGATGCACTTTAAACCAACAAACTCTTTCTCTCAATAAGGACCATCTGAAAGACAGTGTTTTGAAGCTTAAAAACCTCTAATGCTTTAATCTTCTTAGTGTCTTCAATACAAGTCTTTTTTCTCACACTCGGCTGGGGGATCAAGGTCTTTATCCACGTCTGTGTTGCTCACTGAGAGGCTGTGTCCTTGGGATCACCACGGTGCCCACCTCAGAAAGTCTTGCTTGAGGGATTTCAGGAAGGGTGGTGTTAAACTCTAGCACCAAGGCCCCTACAGAGCTGTGAGATTAGCAGCCCCACCAGGAGGGACTTCTGGTCTCCCAGTAAACTCCACTTTGCCTTCTCTGTCTCTTTAGGATCTGTCTGATTTTTTTTTTTTCAAATTTAAATGATAAAACATCTGTGTGGAAAACTTTCTTATAGCTTCCAAATATTACAGAAATTGAACAGCTTTGCTTTAAGTGAGAAACCCAATAACACAAATTTTATTTTCATTTCATTTTCTCTTTGGCTGTTCTGGGAATTTATTCTGGCCATTTAATTTTACTGTTATGGTTTTATAAGGATATTATCTCTGTGTACAATAATGTTTTTAAAAAAGAATTGTAACTTATTTGAAGCTTTTGGAGACTAAATTTCTAAAAGCTATCATTTTATTTTCTATATGGATTTTGAAAGCCATCCCCCTTTCAGATTGGTATCTAAAGATCTGTAAGTAAATCAGAAATGCTGGAATTTTCTTCCATCTCATTCACCTCTCAGGAAGTCACTTTTCTAATGATTACAAAATAGCATTTATCTAGTAATAAATGTTCATGTTTTTGTTTGGAATACTATTGGAATTCCATTCAAGATACATGTGACCAGTGACCAAACATTGGCCAGGGTTCACCATAGAGGGAGAACAAATTTACTTGCCTTCTGTTGACATTTATGTTATCAAAGATTATGAGTTTATGTTTTCCTCTGGATCAGAGGCATGACTATATCGTAAGAATAGTTGATGATACCAAATTCATAATCTATAAAAATGCTTATGAAAAATCAAATGAACTGCATTTATGAAAGGGTTGGTGTTGGAGGCAGAGTAATAACAACTCCCATTTATTAAAAACAATGCTTGAGTGTGTCAGTGTGTGTCCATGACCAGAATGATGTTCCTTGTACCCAACAGGTGAGTTTTTATCCCTCACCTGCCCTCCTGCTCCCTTCCTTCTGGTTCTTCTGGTTTCCAGTGTCCTTTACATTGCTTGATGCCCGTGTGCACCCATTGTTTAGCTCCCACTTATTAGGGAGCACATGTGGTTAGTTTTCCATTCTTGACATACTTCACTTTGAATAATAGTCTCCAGTTCCATCCAAGTTGCTTCAATAGACATTATTTTATTCTCTTCTGTGGCTGAGCAGCACTCCATGATATATGTGTACCACATTTTCTTTATCCACTTGTGCATCAATGGTCACTTAGGTTGGCTCACATCTTTGCAATTGTGAATTTTGCAGTGATAAATATTTGAGTAGAAGTGTCTTTTTGATAAAATGACTTCTCTTCATTTGGCTAGGTACCTAGTAGGACTGGTGCATTGAATGGTAAATCTACATTTACTTTTTGGAGGAATCTTTATACTTTTTTCCAGAGAGGTTGTATTGTTTTTTGATTCTAACAATAGTATATCATTATTCCTTTCTCTCCGATGCATGCCAGCATGTATTGTTTTTTGATTTTTTGATAATGGCCATTTTTATAGGGGTATCTAATGGTTTTAATTTGCATTTTCCTGATGTTTAGTGATTTTGAGCATTTTTTCCCATATATTTGTTGGCCATTTATCGATTTTCTTTTGAAAACTTCTGTTCATATCTTTTGCCCACTCTTTTAAAGTAGATGACCTTAAAGGCTAGGAGAGTCGAGATAAGTCGCCAACAATGTTTCCCATTTGGCAAGATCATTACAAGGGATTTGTATGATCTGAGAGCAGAAGAAACACACTAATAAGAGGTAAGTAGAGTAGAACATCCCCAAAGGCAAGATTAATGTTCAAAACCACTGGGTAAATCAGACATGCCATTCTCAAATGCCCTTCTGCACAACATTGGTATCCAACTAATAAAATAAGATGATTGCAATATTTTCCCAATTTTTATAAAATAAGTTGAAGACTAGGACTTCTACAGTTTAACACTCACCTCCCTTCCCTTTTCTTTTTTTTTTTCTTAAAAATTCCATGCCTACAATATAATAGCATAGATAGGAATGAAATATTATTGAAAAATTTTAGGAAAAGATAATAATTATAAATTGAATATTTTGATTTTGTCCTTATTCTTTTTTGTGATTTTATACTGTATACATATTTTGCTAACAAAATTAATCATGAATGGTCTGGTTAGCCTACTACTGCATATTACATTAACATAATGCAACTTTCTCTGTGAACCAAGCCATCTCAATCTCAGAGACTCAAACCAATAAAAACTTACTATTTATCATAATTCTGTGGATCAGTTCTTCTGGTCTAGGTTACTTCAGCTGACCACTAAGAGCTTACGCATGCATCTCTGATCAAGGGGGTCTGCAACAGCCCAGTGCAATGGGTAAAGGGATAGGAAGAATCTGTGGCCACGTGTAAACTCTGTGCCAATCTGTAGTGAGGATGAGCCTGAGGTAGCCTGGCAAAGAATGAAAGGCATATGGAGAACTAAGGAACTCAGTGGGCAAATTACAAATTGCTCAACATGTGGGTGGGACCACACTCAATCACCAAGCTGCCCAGCCAATCCACAGAATCATGGGAATAAAATTAGTCACTGTTTTAAGCCATTATGTTTTGATTGATTTACTGTGCAAAGTTAGGCTACAAAGTAACTTCGGTATCTTAGGTTGCATTTTTTGGGAAAGAGTCTCTGAGGAAGATTTGTATGCATGCAGTTAACAGAGGAATACTGTCAGGCATGGGGGAAACGAGATTGGACAGAAGGAAAATGAATTTCAGGCAGCTGCAAGATGGCCTTAGGCAACCTCTTGAAAACTCTGAGAGAGAGAGTTCTCTCTTTGAAGAGAACCTTCAGAAATGTTTTTCATTGAGGTAAGGGAGCTGAATCTGTTACCAGATGAAGAGGGTCCAGCTACCTGTCATGGTCTAGTCAATGTGCGGAGATGGGGGATTAGGTCAAACAAGCTTTATTATCAGAAGACCAGCGATTCTGATGGACAGTGAGAGTAGCCTCTCCAAAACTGTTCTGCCTTTTCATTTCCAAAACCACACTTTTATACATAAAAGTTCAAAGCAAAAACTATGTTAACCCTTATCTTATACAATAATAGTTAACCCTTGTCTTAAATAATAATGATCAGCATAACCCATGAATTCATAATAAACAATAATTGGCATAACCCATGATTCAAAACATTTTTTTTTTTTTTTTTGGTGAGACAAAGTCTTATTTTGTTGCCCTCAGTAGAGTGTCATTGTGTCACAGCTCACAGCAACCTCTAACTCTTGGGCTTAAGTGATCCTCTTGCCTCAGCCTCCCCAGTAGCTTGGACTACAGGTGCCTGCCATGACGCCTGGCTATTTTTAGAGACAGGGTCTTGCTCTTGCTCAGGCTGGTCTCAAACTCTGAGCTCAGGCAATCCATTCCCAATCCACCCCCATTACAAGCATGAGCCACCATGCTGGGCCAAAACAACGTTTCTAATTCAAAAGTTAATCTCCTAAATCAATGGCCTTAAACTACTCGAGATGTACACCTGTAAGTTAAAGCTGAGTTTACAAAACAACAAGGACAGAAGGCATGAGGTGAAGGTCAGGCAGGACCTAAACTGACCAGAGCAGCTGTGCCATGTTGGCCCTGGTCTGACCACCTCCATCTTATTCTCACTACATGAGCTCTGGATTAGTGTAGCCCTGGGGGCAGGGGCGGGGATTGATATGGAGTTTGGAAACTGCCTTTGGCAGAGGGCGGTTCTTGGGGAAGGACTTGACTGAGCCATCAGCAGTTAGCATTTCCAGGAGACGGGGCAGGGCCGCACAACACAGCCTCACTACATTGTTACTTCCTGTTGGAAGGTGGAGTCTATTTCTGGACAGGCCTTGTGACTTACTTTGAACATGGCAGAATTTGGACATCTTTGACTGTGCAACCTCGGTGGAGGCCTCAAGATGCTTTGTGATTTCTGCTTTTGCTCTTTGGGTGCCCAGGACCATATGAGGTCTGGCAATTAAGTTTGTGAATTCATCCTAGAAAAAGTGCTACATACCTCGTTGCTGAATATCATTGTGGTCACGGTTGAGGTATCCCCCTTGGGAAGCTATGCACCAATGTCAGAGCCTAGGCCACCCTTCAAGGCAATATTGGAACTCTTTTTCTGGAATGGCCATTGTTATATTACCCTTGATACACTGAATGTCATCAAAATGTTTTCCTTTCAATATTTCCTTAATCTTCAGCTAAAGAAAAAAAGTCACTGCGGGCCAGATCCAGTGAGTAGGGAGTTTTTCGTCTTCCCTCACAGATAGTGCAAGATGAACTGGTACACTGTCATGATTTCAGTTAAGATTTTCCTAACTCTTTATCTTTTGGTGTTTACTTGGTCTGCTATGCTTCTCACAGTCAGCCAATGATTTTGACACACAATTTGGTGAATTTTTGTGAGGTTTTCATCAATTATGCTTATTACTGGCTACCCTGACCTCTCTTCATCAGTGTCACTTTCTCTTTCATCAGAAAAATGTTTAATCCATTGTGAACTGCCATTTTCTTCATAGTATTATCCCCACAAACTTGGACTAACATGTTTCTGGTTTCACTTCCACTTTTGCCAAGTTTAACAAGAAATTGACAGGTGTTTGTTCATTGGTTCAATGAGAGCTCTGACATTTTACTGAGGGCACACAAAGACATGCAGCACCAATAATGATGCCACTGAGCAAGCCACTGCCACACCTCGACATGCACACAAGGTGAGACATCGACGTGCCAAGGTGCTGAAACCTTACCAAATTGTTTGTATATTGCTGCCAATATATTCACATGCTGGCAGGTTAGTGAACTTATTAATCATCAGATCTTGTAATCTGACATATAACAAGCCCACACATATCTTTAAGAATTTATAGCAACTGAAGAAACAAATTTGTCTAAGAAAAGGAAGAAATTTTTCAAATTGCAGAGATTTCTGGTCTCCCAACTTTCTATATGTCAAAAGCAGGTAGGTGTCAAGGCCTGAGATTTTATCCTACTCACAGGATGACAAGTTAGCCTGCCACACTTTCATGGGTATTGTCAAAAGGCATGAAACGCCTGGCCAGAGATTATAATAAAGAACACTTTTTACTGATAGGCACAGCAAGCAGTGTAAGCATGAACACATTGTGTTGATCTTTTGAGCTCTAGTTCCCACAGGGCGATAGGAAGAAAAGCAGATGACACACATGTGCAGTGATTTGCACTGCAGGAGAAGAATTCTGAAATTTGAGAGCCTGAATCTTTTATATTAGACAGTAAGTGTGCCTGCCCATTGCCCCAAAGGGACACTGTCTTCAAAAAAAAAAAAAGACATTGGAACAGGTGCAGAAGGTGGACAGGGTAAAAGACAGAAACTTTTTTCTGAAGAATTGAGATGTATGATGTATGGCTTTGAAGATAACAAGAATCTTTACAATAAGTAGGTAGATATTCTTGAAGACCTTGTCATAGAGTTCATCACTGAAATGACTCACAAGGCCATGTCTATTTGGAAGCAAGGTCAAGATGAAGATATCATCTTCTTAATTCAAATGGACCCCAGGAAGTTTGCTAGGGTTGAAGACTTGCTTACTATGAATGAAGAATTGAAATGGGCAAGAAAAGCATTTGATGAAGCAAACTATGGGTCTTGACATCTTTTGTAGTTTCTGAAACTCCATTATGTTCTAGGGAGACCATATGTAAGAATTGTTATATTTTCTATGGTAGGGTCCTGATATCTATCTATGTAAATGAAAGGTAGAGAAACCGAGTTTTCTGCTTTTATTTTCATCTCCTTGATTTTATAGTGATATTGATTTAATTGCCTGCCTTCATATGACCATACTTGAATTACTTATTGAGTTTTAATGACCACACATAAGTTAAAGCACCTTTCAAACCATGCAGCTCTTTCTGACTGTTAACCAGGGATGAAATATTAATAGTGTTCATGTGTTAGGCATATTTGTGCCATTGTGAACTATGCTGTAGCTGTTTAATATGTGAACTCTAAATGGCGTCTTTGAAAGCTAAAAAATGTGCTTTATGTATTCCGAAGTTTTATATCAAAGTAGTCTGAGAGAGAGATTATTGTAGTTAACGTTTTTTCATTTAAGGGATGATATAGGAAAATACCTTTTTTTTGGTAAAGATATTTATCTGTTTTTTTTTCAGATTTTACTTTTTTTTTTTTATTTTTCTTTATTTTTTGTAGAGACGGAGTCTCACTTTATCACCCTTGGTAGAGTCCCGTGGTGTCAGCTCACAGCAACCTCCAGCTCCTGGGCTAAGGAGATTCTCTTGCCTCAGCCTCCCGAGTAGCTGGGACTACAGGCGCCTGCCACAATTCCTGGCTATTTTTCTGTTTTGCAGTTTCCCCGCCACCTTTGGAATATGGGGCTGGCGCCCTACTTGATGAGCCACAGGCACCGCCCTCCCTTTTTTTTCAGATGTTAAGAATTATTTTAACTTTTTTGAGAAACAAAGTTTCTTGTGAGTCTTCTATGTTGGAAGACTTTTTTGATTTAAGGCCTTTTGGGATTATAACATACTATTTGTTAAGTTTGGGGAGAACTCATTTCCCCAGATCAGATTAAAGATTAAAAAAAAAATGTTTTCACCCTAGAACAACTGTGCTTGATACATGCATATAGAACTCTCCATCCCACAGATGAAGAATATACATTCTTCTCATCGGCCCATGGAACATTCTCCAAAATTGATCATATCCTAGGACACAAAACAAACCTCAACAGAATCAAAAGTATTGAAATGAAATTTTACCTTGCATTTTCTCAGACCACAAGGCAATGAAGGTGGAACTTAACTCCAACAAAAACATTCAACCCCACACAAAGGCATGGAAACTAAACAACCTTCTGTTGAATGACAGTTGGGTGCAGGAAGAAATAAAACAGGAAATCATTAACTTCCTTGAGCACAACAACAATGAAGACACAAGCTACCAAAGCCTGTGGGATACTGCAACAGCAGTTCTAAGAGGAAAATTTATCGCTTTAGATGCCTGCATTCGAAAAACAGAAAGAGTGCGCATTAATAAACTCACAGGCCATCTTAGGGAATTGGAAAAAGAAGAACAATCTAAGCCTAAACCCAGCAGAAGAAAAGCAATATCCAAAATTAAATCAGAGATCAATGAAATTGAAAACAAAAGAATCATTCAGAAAATTAATGAAACAAGGAGTTGGTTTTTT
>CAUYRH010011698.1:0-35601 GCA_963574655.1 Perodicticus potto | reverse complement strand
TACTGGTGAAACTTATTAAATGTAGAGTATCAATGTCTTTATATAGTGATTAAGAAAATGCTATGAGGGCTATCTCTCACAGTACGATCAAAATGTTTTTGATTGTATATGAAGCACATTCTGCCCTATGATTGCACCAATGTACACAATTATGATTTAATAAAATTAAAAAAAAAAAAAAAAGAATAACACATAGCTACCTCATTTAAAAAAGAAAAAATGATTTCATAGAGATTTTTAGAAAACCAAGAAGGCAAATAAATTTTATGCTTAAAATGCTTAGGGTAGGACTTTAGGAGTCAAGCTCTACTAATAACTATACCTGTATGATCCTGAGAAGGTAAAACCAAGTCCCATCCAACACCCTTCCTCTGCACTTTCACTCCCACACTTACTTTCTACATCTATAAAATGAGAAGATTTGATCTAGGTTGCTAGTTCTCAATGAAACATCACTATATCCTAAGGGCATTTTGAAAATTTGCTGGTGTGTTTTCTCCCCCTGCCCTGTGTTTCATTACTTATTTTTTAAATAAATTTAGGAGATACAGTGGAGTACAGTGGAGTACAGTTTCTGATACATGGAAGAATTATACAATGGTGAAATTAGGGCTTTGAGCATATCCATCACTTGATTACTGTAAACTGTAATGAACAGGTAATTTTTGACTCCTCTCCTACAACATTTCTCCTTCTGAATCTTCAAAGTCTATGATACCATCTGCATGACCATATATATGGCTTAGCTCTCATTTATAAGTGACCACATGTGGTATTTGATTTTCCATTCCTGAAATACTTCACTTAGGATAATGATCTCCAGTTCTATCCAAGTTGCTGCAAGACATTTCATTTTTTATAGTTGAGAAGTATTCCATGCTATATATGTCCTTTTTTTGTTGTTGTTGAGACACAATCCCACCCTATGACCATGAGCAGAATGCAATGGGCATGGTAGCTCACTGCAACCTCAGACTCAGACTGTGGGCATCCTACTGCCTCAGCCTCCGGAAGCTGCTGGGATTAAAGGCACCTGGCTGGGTTTTTCCATTTTTTTCATGAGTTGGGGTGTCACTCTCACTCAGGCGAGTCTCAAACTCCTGAGCTCAAGCAATTCCCCCTCCTCAGCCTCCCACAGTTCTGGGATTACAGTCATGAGCCACCGTGCCCAACTATATGTCCATTTTTGTAATCCACACATCCCCATTGAAAGACACTTAGGTTGACTCTTGGCAGTTAAGAACTATGTTGCAATAAACATCTGAGTGCATGTGTCTTTTTATATAATGTCTTCTCCTTTGGGTAGATAACCCAATAGTGAGACTGCTGGATTAAATGCTAAGTCTACTTTGAGTTCTTTGAGGAATACCCATACATAAGAGGCTGTACTAATTTTTATTCCTACCAAAGTGTATAAGGCTTCCCTTTTCACCATACCCATGCCGACATCTGTTACTTTCTTTTTAATATATAGCCATTCTGACAGGGCTATGGTGGAATCTCATTATGGTTTTAAGTTGCACCTCCCTAAGGATTAGTAATGTTGAGTGTTTTTTCTTATTTTGCCATTTGTAGATCTTCTGTTGAAAAATGTCTGTTAATGTCTTTTGTCCACTTTTTAATGTGATTATTTTTTTCTTACTGGTCTGAGTGCCTTGTAGATTCTGAATTTTAGCCCTTTGTCATAATATAGTTTGAGAATGTTTTCTCCCATTTTTTAAGAGGTCACAAACTCATCCTAGGAAAAGTGCTATCTTCCTCATTGATGAATATCACTAAGGTCACCTTCAAAGTACTCCCCTTGGGAACCTAGTCCACCCTTCAAAACAATTTTGGCACTCTTTTTCTGGAGTGACAATCAGAGCTGTCATATTACTCTTGATGCCATGAATGTCATCAAAATGTCTTCCTTTCAACATTTTCTTTATATTTGAGTAAAGGAAAAAGTCACTGGAGGCCAGATCAGAGGAGTAGGGAGTGTTCCAATATACTTGATTACTGGCTAAAAGCTCCCTCATAGACTGGGCCATGTGATCTCTTTGCTTTTATTCATCATTAAACTCCCTTGGGACCATTTTTATACATACCTTTCTGGTGCCAAGATTCTCAGTTTAGATTTTCCTATTTCTCTATTTCTCTATCAATGTTGACTTAGTCTGCTATGCTTCTCACAGCTGACAATTTTGACGCACACTTCAACAAATATTTTGCAATGCTTATGTCAGTTCTGGTCGTTACTGGATGCCCTGACCTCAATTTATCAGTGACACTTTTCTCTCCCCTCAGAAAAATGTTGAATCGAATGTTTGTACACTGCCATTTCTTCATGGCATTATCTCTCTCCATAAACTTAGATTAAAATGTCCCTGATTTCACTTCCATTCTTTCCAAGTTTATTAAGAAATTTACTGTTTGTTGCTCTAAATCAAGGTCCAACATTCTTGTGACAGCACACAAAAACACACAAGAACAATAATGAATGACACTCAGCAAGATACAGCTACACACTGACATGAACACAGTTGTTGAGACAATGATATACCAAGGTTATGAGACCTAGTTTGTACAATGCCACTGTAAGTGCATAATCACAAGTTCACAAACTGAATTGTCAGACCTCATATGTTGTCTATTTACTCTATGATTATTTCTTTTGCTATACAAAAACTTTTTAGTTTAAGTCCCATTTATTAATTTTTGCTTTTGCTGTATTTGCTTTTGGGGTCTTAGTCATAATTCTTTGCCTTTGTCTAAGTTTTCTTCTAGAATTTTTATGGTGCCAGGTAGTTCATTTTTGTACATGGTGAGAGAGAAGGATCCAGTTTCATTCTTTTGCATGTGGCTTTCCAGTTTTCCCACCATCATTTATTGAATGGACAAGCATCCTTCCCCAGTTATGTTTTTGTGTCTCTGCTTTGTCAAATATCAGTGTTTTACACACGTATGGTTTTATTTCTGGGTTTTTGTTTCTTGTTTTTTGTTTCTATTCTGTTTTATTGATCGATGTGTCTACTTTTATACCAATACCATGCTGATTGGATTACTATAGACTTGTAGTATAATTTGAAGCCAAGCAATATGATGCCTCCAGATTTGTTTTCCTTTGGACTGTTTAGGCTATTCAGGCTCTTTTATGATTCCATATAAAATTTAGGATTGTTTTATCTAATACTATGAAAACTAACATTGGTATTTTGATGGAAATTGCACTGAATTTACAAATCACTTTGGGCAGAATGGACACTTACAGTAGTGATTCTTCCAATCCATGAGCACAAGTTGTGTTTCTATTTGTTTGTGTCATCAACGATTTCTTTCATCAGTGTTTTGCAGTTCTTGTTGGGGCTATTTCTTGCTTTTTAAAAATTATTTATGCTTTGCCTTCTAGCATAATCATACCTTGTATTTTATTTTAAATTATTTTTCCTGGCCAGGTCCAGTGGTTCATGCCTGTAATCCTTCACTCTAGGAGGGCAAGGTAGGTAGATCACCGGAGCTCAGGAGTTCGAGACCAGCCTGAACAAGAGTGAGATCCAGTCTCTACTAAAAAATAGAAAAACTAGCAGGTATTGTGAAGGGGACCTGTATTTCCAGCTTCTCAAGAGGCTGAGGCAAGAGGATTGCTTAAGCCCTAGAGTTTGAGGTTGCTGTTAAGCTGTGACACCTTGGCATTCTACACAAGGCAACTAAGTGAGACTCTGTCTTAAAAATAAATAAATAAATAAAATAAAATTATGTTTCCTTTTATTTCTCCTTCATATTACAATTAGAGAATTATATTGATTCATTTTAATTACAGGCGTAAAAATTTTCATTGACTAGGAATTTCATCTCAGGACATTTAGGAAAGTATAAGAAATATTTATTATCAAAGGGGGACTTTGGATTAGATAGTTAAGAATAAATAGACTAGACAATCTCAAAGGTTCTTTCCAGTTCTTTAATTCACTGATTCTATGAATATTTTTAAACACAAATAATGAGACAAAGAACACTGATAAAGAATGTACATGATTTGTGGGCGAGAACAAAAATTTCTATTAATAAATCTGCTTCTGCACTTGATTAAATAATTAAATTTATAGGAAAGCAATTTCATCCTACTGCCTAAAATGTTATATATGAGAACACTGTGTACTTTACTTTTAAGAAGAGATAAAAATGTTGAAAAGAAAATCAATTTTATAGTAGAGACTTATAAACACAAGTTCAAAAGGAAGCACTGGCACTGGCAAATACTCAGCCCATATATCTGAAATCATTTTTTTAAATTACATTTTAAGAAATGATCATAATGTGAAATGAGCCCTGAATCATTAAGATAAAGTTAAACAGACTTAGTATACTCTTCTTCACTCTGAAACAGAGAAACTGGCGATGCATTTCCAGAAAAAGAATAATCAAAAATTATTAAAATAGAAAGATGATGCTTTGGGAATCAACTTTTTCATGGTGGGAGGAGAAGGACCAGAAATAAAGACGACATCCCTTGCCAAACCATTGGTACCAAAAGTTACTGTAAACTATATTATCCAGGCTATTTATCTATATCTCTATATATACTTACATTTATAGGTTTACATTTTTATATATCTTAATTATTTAATTATCATAACAACTTGAAGGGTAGATATTATTAACTACATCTACTTATTAGGAAATGGAATTAAAAGACATTAAGTAACATAGAAATTTACAGCTACCAGAACCATGTGGAACAAAATCTTTCAAAAATAAGCCTAAAAGCCCAAGAAAGAGGGGAAATAAAAGTTGTCAAAATTACACAAACTTGACTATCAAGAAAAGTTCATCTACACTTTACCTATTCATGTAATATTATGTGTGAAACTTATTTTTTAAATACCTGATGCCTCTATGTGTTAAGCACTTCTATGTACATTATTTGATATTTCCATATTTTATCTTATTTGGTATCATATTTAAGATATTTATCAGATTTGATAGTCTCCATTAACCCAGTCCACAAATAAAGAAATGAAAAACGCTGATATCAATCTATGGTGTTTTAAAAAAAATAAAAATAAAAATAAAAAAATGAAAGAAAATCAAAAGACAGACCGGTACTTGCCAGGGGTTAGGGAGAGAATATGAGCACACAAGGACAGCACAGTGAGTTTTCTGGAGTAAAAGAACTGTTCTATATCTTAATTACAGTGATGATTACACAAATCTATACGTATACACATTTACATTCAAAGATGTACACCAGAAAAAGTCACTTAAAGAAAGTTTAACTGCATTTCCTTAACAATATGATCTAGAACATGCTTAAAACAGAATATTCCTCCTGGACTACATTTTCTTTCAATGCCACAGTCACAAAATATGCTTTTAACTAATGAAATATAATAAAATGACTTCACAGAAACACCTTAGTCCTTTGATAATTCAGTTTTTATGTACATTCTAATGAAACAGAAGTATTTTTTTCTTTTTTAAAACATTAACAAGTTTTATTGATATAACATTTAAAAAACCAGGTTATTACAAAGTCCTATTTTATATAAGTTACTACCTTCCAAATTTTTTCATGAGTTGCACTACAGAAAAGCCTACACTAAGTAATGAGAAAGTCTATATTAAGCGTTTACTCAAAATCACTCCAAGCTCAGGAAGGAGAAAGAGAAAATTTACTATCTACTTCCACAATGTGTCAGACATTACTGCATTCTCTTTAAACTGCCTTACTTCACTAGACATTCTCACCCTCCCTTCCCCTCCCAGGAGGGGTATCTCTCCAGTTTTACAAAGAAAAAACATGAGGTTCAGCAGGTTAACTATAGACAACAGTTCTGGGCTAATAAGGCAGTGGAGCCAAGATAAGCCAGAGCTTTAAAAATATGAGCAAATTTTAGTGTGCCCTATAAATAACAGTATAAATTTACAGTATGTAGAAATTTATAAATGAAATTCACAGTCAGTGAAAAATATTGATTTGTCATCTCCAAAAATAGATGATTGTCAAGTATTTGCTATGTAATATAAAATTCTTCCAACCACAAGGTCTGACACTTTGAAGCCAATTTCATGCACTGGATTTTATTAGTAACAAAGAAAGCAAGGTCCTCAGTATTTCTTATTACAAAGAACCAAAAATATCTAGCATTTTAAGTCAATAACATAACTTACTAGTGTTGTCCATCACACAAGCAGTAACTCAAGGGTAAAGTATCATATAATCATCTCACCCCATCCCTAAACTTTCTTTTTTATTAAATCATAGCTGTGTACATTAATGCAATTATGGAGTACAATGTGCTGGTTTTATATACAATTTGAAATACTTTCATCAAACTGGTTAACATAGCCTTCACCTCATTTTCTTAGTTATTGTGTTAAGACATTTATTTTCTACACTTAGTAGATTTAACATGCACCCTTGTAAAATGCACCATAGGTGTGGTCCCACCAATTACCCTCCTTCCCCCTCTTCTTTCCCCTTCATCTTGGACTGTAGTTGGGTTATAGCTTTCATAAGGAAATACGGGTGCTTATAAATTGGTTTCATATTAGGGATGAGTACATTGGATACTTTTTCCTCCATTCTTGAGATACTTTGCTAAGAAGAATATGTTCCAGCTCCACCCATGTAAACATAAAAGAGGTAAAGTCTCCATCTTTTTTTAAAGGCTGCATAATATTCCATGGTGTACATATACCACAATTTATTAATCCATTCGTGGGTCGATGGGCACTTGGGCTTCCATGAATTAGCAATTATCAAATGGGCTGCAATAAACATTCTGGTACAAATATCTTTGATATAAAGTGATTTTTGGTCTTTAGGATATATATATATCTCCTAGTGGAGGAATTGCAGGATTGAATGGCAGTTCCATTTTTAGATCCCTAAGTGTTCTCCAAACATCTTTCCAAAAGGAAGGTATTAGTTTGCATTCCCACCAGCAATGTAGAAGTGTTCCCTTTTCTCCACATCCACGCCAACATCTCTGGTTTGGGGATTTTGTGATGTGGGTTAATCTTACTGGAGTTAGATGATATCTCAAAGTGGGTTTGATCTGCATTTCTCTGATGATTAAGGATGATGAGGATTTTTTCATGTGTCTGTAGGCCGTGCACCTGTCTTTTTCAGAGAAGTTTCAAGTCCTTTGACCATCCTGAGATGGGACCACTTGTTCTTTTCTTGCTAACACGTTTGAGTTCTCTGTGGATTCTGGTTATTAAACCTTTGTCAAGAGACATAACCTGCAAATATCTTCTCCCATTCTGAGGGCTGTCTGCTTGCTTTATATACTATGTTCTTGGCTGTGCAGAAGCTTTTTAGTTTGATCAGATCCCAGTAATGTATTTTTGGTGTTGCTTCAATTGCCCAGGGGATCTTCCTCAGAAAATATTCTCCCTGGCCGATTTCTTCAAGTGTTTTCCCTGCACTTTCTTCTAGTATTTATGGAGTCCAAATTCCTACTTCTAGAATTCAAGGTCTTCTATAGTCTGGCCCCAAATTAATTTTTGAAATTTTCTCTGACTGCTGAGTTTCACACCACAGGTGAATTCCTCCTGTTACCCAAGCTCAGTGTGTACCTCCTCATGTGTAAGCATTGGCTCCTATGCCCCCTCAACTCCACTTAAGAAAATTCAGTGCAGCTTGATTCCCTCCTCCTGCAGTAACACTTCCCAAACTACCAGCTCAAAACAGTTTCCTGCTTTCCCCATAACTCCTATAAGACTCATGTGCCCATTCATAATGTATATTGTATTATTTTACTGAATTAATATTTATCTCATTATTTCTTCATGTGTGCCTTATTTCTACAGGTCAAAGATCTATAACCTCAATCTTGTATTATCTACAGCACCTCACACTGACTTGATGTCCATAAAATACATATTTTTTTAATTAGGTTTATGTATTAAAATGGTACTTAAGTATAAGTGCTGGTACACATGATATAAATATCTAATGCATATTTACTCTAGACATTATTCTCCCTTTCAAAGTAAAAACGTTCAAACCACACATTCATCTTTTTTGCAATTAAAGCTTCCAAGCAAAGAAATAGCAAATTCTGGTACTTTCTTTTCATACCACTTATATAGTTTACTAACTAACTTTATAAATTATAAAGTTTACTGGTTATTGTTTGGCCAAATACATTTCTCTCTGAAAGTCCAGGCATACTTTCTATACCCAACATAAAAAGTGTGGAATACTACCACAAATGCAATTAACAGGCTAAAATGAATGCATAAACAACCAAGTGGTAACTGTAAACACAAATCATTCACTCTTAAAAAATTTAAAAATAAATCTATAAGCAAACTATAAATAAAAGTGGTCTTTAAATTCTAGTGGGTTACTCATGCACATACTATCATATTAAATCATAAGATTCAACAATATAGCAAATCACAAAGTCACCTAGCTTACCAAGGCAATACAATAATGGTTAATAACACAGGTTCTGCAGCTAACCCATACAAACTTGAGCTACCACTTACTATACTATCTATGTTGCTCTAAAAGTAAATAACTTAGCCTCCAGTAGTAATAGCAGTACCTATCTCACAGTATTACTATTAGTATTAATTGAATTAATATACGTAAAGTGCCTAGTATATAGTAAGTAGTCAATAAATGTAATACTGAATTACACATGACACAAATATATCTATCGTCCCAATTAATTTATTTTATCAAACATGTACTTCATCCATGGCCAAATAAATGATAGCATATTGAGAGATATACACAAGTTCACCAGATAGGTACTGTTTTCCCTACCTATTTCACTAGACAAATTTCTCATCCTTAGAAATCACACCTTGTCTCTCATTTAGGAACCCCTACAACAACACCACCCAACAGAAAGTTAGTGTGACCCACATAATTTTAATTCATCTAGTGATCACATAAAAAAGAAAATAATATGCTTAAATCAGTATGTACACAATGTTTCCATTTCAACATGTAATCTAAGTTATTAACAAAATAGTTTACACCTACTTTTTCGTAGTAGGTTTTTGAAATCTAGTGTGTAATTTACACTTACGGCATATCCCAATTCACACTCACCACATACAATCAGTGACATGAGTCTAATGGATAACAAATTTGACAGAATGTCTTAGACCCTTCTGCACACAGGAGTATGTGTTACATACTGATGACTCCAGGATTAAAACTATAAAATGTCCATGCTCTATTAAAATAAATTTGTAGAAGGGTGGCACCTGTGTCTCAGTGGGTAGGGTGTCAACCCCATATACCAAGGGTGGCGGGTTCAAACCTGGCCCCAGCCAAACTGCAACAGAAAAATAGCCGGGCGTTGTGGCAGGCGCCTGTAGTCCCAGCTACTCAGGAGGCTGAGGCAAGAGAATCGCCTAAGTCCAGGAGTTGGAGGTTGATGTGAGCTGTGTGATGCCACGGCACTCTACCGAGGGTGACAAAGTGAGACTCTATCTCTACAAAAAAAATTAAATAAAATAAAAAATTTGTTGAAACCATGTAATAGGAATAAATCAAGTAGCAAAGCGGGTGATGGGGGGGTGGGGGGAAGCACCAGGCCCTGAGTGGCAAGGCTTCTCCTTCATTGGAGGAAAAAAGAAAATCAGATATGCTAATATGTGAGTTCAAAATCTTAGACTTCTCTAACAGGAAGCACTTTAAGGGCCTAGTTTCTTAAAACTCTTTACAGATGAAGAAACCCGAGAAATAAAGTAACTGAGTAAATATCAGTTACCAGGAAAATCTACTTTTTGAGTCCTAGGCCCTCCTACAATAAAACTTACTCGTCCTGGAAACTAGGCTAGCACTAAATCAGCTGAAGCCTGTGTCGAGACTATCTAAATTTGATTCTAGTTTGGTCACTTAATTGTGAAAGTGCCAACTTTTTATTTCTACAGTCGTAAAAACACAGGAGATAACAGCAGTACCTATACAGCAAAGAGCTGTAAAAATCAGATACATTAATAAGTTTTTTATATATATATATGTGTGTGTGTGTGTGTGTGTGTGTGTGTATTTGTGTGTATATTGGTTATTTGTAGTTATTGAAAGGAAACTAACATAGTGAGATTAAGATACATCTGTTTGGATTTAGATATAAATGCTTCATGTAGAATATAAAAGCGTAACCAGTTTTTTGCAATGTTTTAAGTATAATAGTATGTTGCTTACACATAAGCAGCTAGAGCCCTGACTAGTTCTTTTCAGGCCAGACTAAGCCCACAGGATACTTCCTGACTCCCACCTTACATAGACCTCTGAGCAGAATTACCCTTTCTTCTTTGACTAATTATGATAAAGCCAGTTCCTTCCCCACTGCATCTTCCCTATATGTAACAAACTGAAAAAGCTCTACTTCTTGGAATACAGATCCCTCCCTTTCTTCCTCACTGGAATACAGATCCCTCCCTTTCTTCCTCACTGGGTCTAGAAAGGTAAAGAAGATAATATTGTTTGCTTTTATTTTACTCACATCTTATGAATTATATTCTCTTCTTAAATCCCACTCACTTAAAAGAGTGGGGAGGAGAATCCTGCAATCAGAGCTACATACAAAATATAAAATTTGTCATTAATCAAACTAAGATATTTAAATGAAGCATTGTCAGCTCCAAATTAGGATGAAGTCATTTGATAACAGAATGATGAAAAACTGGTCCTGTGGCAAAGATGATTACAGATTGAGAGAAAATAATTTGGTAGTTTATTTCATATAACACAGGTTTATAGGCAATAATTCTAAATCCTGTAATAGAATCTAAAAAATTCCCCTTAGGTTTGAGGAAGCTGGCTTTAATGAGCATCATTTGTTAATTCCTTGTGGAAATATAGTAATGGTATTGGAAAAAAGACATTAAGGACAGAATTAAGGATTGCTGAGAAACTAGCACAATATGTAACTCCGAACTCTAAGCCCTTTCTAGCTCTAAATTTCTCAGCATCTAGGAAAAAAGACCTAAATCCATGCAGCCTAAGTATGCGGTATCTAGGTATACAAAGGAAACAGTTATTAAGTGTTAAAAATTATTTCCAAAGAAAAAATGAAAGAGCTAAGAGTCAGAATCTCAAAAAGCAAAACCTAGGGACAGCCAAGCTGTTTTGAATACAAACCAGTGAAAGGAAACAGAAAGCAAGCATGGTTCCAACGTCAGTGCTACCTTTCAACTGCCATGCAATGAGGGGGGTGGCTGCAAAATC
Organism: Perodicticus potto; assembly: GCA_963574655.1. Lineage (NCBI taxonomy): Eukaryota > Metazoa > Chordata > Mammalia > Primates > Lorisidae > Perodicticus > Perodicticus potto. The sequence goes on along the minus strand of CAUYRH010011698.1, from coordinate 24,416 downwards.
GGCACTGTCTCATTCCTAAATCAGTCATAACTAAGCACAATGCCAACATTATCTTTTCCCCCAAGTTATATTAATAATTCCAGTACTTAAATCTGTTCTTATATGTATACTCTTCATAGCTTGCTATTAAAGTAAATTAGATTACTATTTATTTATAACTGGTTTGTATGTATACCACATACTTAGGCTGCATGGTTCCCAATGGTTCCCAAATACTAAACTGAAGACCAATTCCAATAAGTGTCAAATTTTCTACCAGTCTACAATGAAATGAGAAAAATAAATATAAGTTCATAACTTGTTAATCATGACAAATATTATATATTTATAATTTAATTTTCTATGACTTATATATGTGATATAATAAAATTAAAATTTCATGTTTTTATATTAAAAAATGTTTTTAAACAGGTCAGTTAAGGTTGTCAAAAGTTCTAAGATAATGCTCTTTCCTGACTATAAAAAAAATCATTCTTTATCTTGTAGGCAATGGGGACTTGTTTTAATTTCCAACTTATTATATATTTTTAATGTTTTAATACATTCTAACAAGCCTGCATTGCTTTGGAAATTAGAAAAGATTCAGTCCTATACAGCCAGAAAACTTTAAATATAAGAAACAAGAGCTGCTTCAGAGTGGGCAGGAAGGCTTACCAGCCCACACATATAAACTATACTCACAGTATGTGCTCAAAAAATTGAAAGAAAGTATTTGATTCCTCTAAATCCAATTTCAAACTCTCTAGTAAACATATAGCATATATGATAAATATTAAACCCAAAATAGAGTTGAAAAAAGCAGTTAATTAGTAAGCAAAGAAAACAATCTGCTATAGCATTAATCCAAGTTGCTTTTCTAAAACTATTATTCTTTTAACCTAAAAATGATACAATATACTATTTTTCTTCTATTATAAATTACAAAGGAAAATGTTTTATTACCATTAAAAAGAGGAATAAAGTAGGCAAAATGCTTTTTAGCTAGAGAAATTCAACTGTCACATTCAACTACAAGAGGAAAAGAATTTTATGTGGAATAAAGCAATGTTAAACATTAAAGAAAGTGAAGATTTAGGAATTATTTATAACCAAAGGGATATGACTTACTAAAGACGAAAGCTACTTCCTAGCCTCTACTAAAAGCATAGCTCTATAGGGATCACTTCTTCCACCTTTCTCCCCACATCCCACTAATGGCAAATGTTGAAAAAGATGACACAGCACAACATGCCTCTGTGTAAAAGCAGGGAGAAAAAGAGCTGTCCAGAAAATTAAAACTGCAAATTCCATTTACTATGGAATAGTAAAAACCTGGTATACTGCTTCAGTAGCTCCAAACACTCATGTCAAAGTTAGCCATACATCTTTCCAGTCCATTTAGAACGATATACTTAAGAGGGAACCAAACCAAATGAAGCCAACAACTCATGGAAAACGTCTGCTGATAATTTCTAAGGTTAATGGTTTCCAATAGTAATATATATCTCTTATCATAATGTTTTCCACAGAAAACATTCAAGTATTCATTGGTGAATGATCATACTGAGTTAAGTGGAATTACTACCAAAAATCATTACTACCACATAGCAGTCTGCTAATATTTAGATACTTTAGTCAGATTCTGATAACCTTTCTGCTTAAGAGTTATTGTTTTATTAAAATTTAGCATACATATGCCATTCTCATAGCAATAGCAGAAAAGTTATTTCTATGAATAGAATTTTAGGTAACTGAAATTCAATTTACCACACACACGGAAAAATGAAATAGTATTTGATCAACAGTTTGATTTAATTATTCAAAAATGAAATTTTTTAAAAGAATGGCAAATATATTACTAAATGTATGGTTGCATACAAATGTACACATAGTTATTACTCTGGTTATGCCAGTTTCAATCATATTAAAATTGGATGACTACAGAATTATAGAATGTATAGTCAAGCTTTAGCTTTTCCCTTAGCCCTCCTAAACAAAAAGAAAATAGATCAGCAGTAGGGATTTCATTCTGAACAATACAGCTCTTGCCCACAATATCCTTCTAGTGCTATTATCTTAAAATTACAATAAAATAATATTGGTTAATGGCAAAGCCAAGAGTTATAAAGACATTGAGAAAACACTAAAAATGTAAAATGAGTATCAAATCTAGAGTCACGAAGTCACAATGAGTCACAATGAACAAAGTAGAACTGCCTTCAAAATACAGTAATAGTTTTTGTTTAAAATTCGAGTTAAGACAACTAGTCATCTCCAAAATTTTGGAAGAATATGCAATTTAATTTTACATACACATACATACACTTAGTGATGCCAATTTCTAACTGTCACATAGAAAGGACAGGGACCAAAATGCAGAATAAAAAACAATAAACTAAATAATAAATAAACTAAAAAATAATAGCAGAATTCATTATTTCCAAATGAGACCTATACCCTCCAAAATGACTTACTTGGGAAGGCCACAATACTTATTCCAACAATGCTGTCACTTACAATATTTTTAGAATTTCTTTTGGAAAAGCTCTACAAAACCTGTAACACATTCTATTGATTATCCTCAACAAGTACTAACGAATCCCCAAATTTAGATTGTAGCAATTCTTGTGATGTAGACTGAGTTTCTGAAGCAATTAAAGAGTCACATAGGGCCTGCTATTGAGGATATGATGGATCATCAATCAGAGCTATGTTACGTATATTCGGTCAAAAATGAGATGTTAACCTAAAGCAAATAAGTCTAATTTTCTTTAGGAGGCAACCCAGAAAGGTAAAGCCTCCCAAGGCAACTACTCTGAAGCACATTTCTCACTTGGATATCATCCAGTCCAGGCTCTCATTTTACTAATAAGAAAACGGGCTAGGTCTGATCACTCTCACCTGTAATCCCTCTGTTTTGGGAAGCTGAGGTAGGAGGATCACTTGAGGCCAGGAGTTCAAGATCAGCTTGGGCAACATACCAGGACTCCACCTGTACAAAAAATTTGTTTAGCCTGGGGTGGTGGCATGTACCCGCACTCCCAGTTTGGGGGTGGATGTAGGAAGACCTCCCTGGAGTTCAAAGTTATAGTGAGTATAATCATTCTACTGCAATTCAGCCCGGGCAATAAGAGAGATCCTGTCTCAATTTAAAAAAAAAAAGAAAAAGAAAAATTAAATTTCTAACAGGTGAGAGAATTGACCCAAATTACTCAACTAATTAGTGGCAAACTGGAGACTGAAGAGCAGGTCTCCTAATTCCTAGTTCAATATTCATACCATTTTACTATGCAGAATAGAAACTTTAAGTCTTGAGAACAAAGTAGAACTGCCTTCAAAATACAGTAATGGTTTTTGTTTTAAATTCGAGTTAAGACAACTAGTCATCTCCAAAATTTTGGAAGAATATGCGATTTAATTTTACATACACATACACACACTTAGTGATGCCAATTTCTAACTGTCACATAGAAAAGACAGGGACCAAAATGCAGAATAAAAAACAATGAAAAGATAAATGATATAGTAGTCCAGGTGCTAAAGTAGGTCTGCAAAGCCAGTTTTATTACCACTCAGTCATACTGTATTGATGTGATTTTTTCCTTATGCAGACATCAAAAAAATTAAAGATGAGCTGTCATCATTACCATTTGATAGCATTTATTATTTACTATGCCACTTTGCTAGGCATTTTTGCTTGCATTACTCCACTTAATCCTTACAACAACCCCATGAGGTAGGTACAGCATATCCCCATTTAAAAGATAAAAAAACTGAAATCTATTGTTATTAAAATGTCTCCTGCCCCACATGTTCTCCTTTTTCTTTTTTTTGTTTTTGAGACAGTCTCACTTTGTCACCCTCAGTAGAGTGCCTAGAGTGCAGTGGCGTTACAGTTCACAGTTCACAGCAACCTCAAACTCTTGGGCTCCAGTGATTCTCTTGCCTCAGCCTCCCAAGTAGCTGAAACTACAGGTGCCCACCACAACGCCCGGCTATTTTTTAGAGACGGGGTCTCACTCTAGCTTAGGTCTGTGTTGAACTTCTGAGTTCAAGCAATCCTCCTTGGCCTCCCAAGTGCTAAGATTTCTCCTTTTCTTGATAAACTTTTTTGCTTAGGATAGTCTTAGACTTATAGAAAAACTGTGATAATAGTACAGCTCGTCTTATTATTGTCAGATTAGTAGATAAATTTGTCACAACTAATGAAGCAATATTATAATATTTTTATTAACTGAAGTCCATATTTAATTTAAATTTCCTTAGTATTCATCTAACATCTTTCTGCACCAGGGTCCCATCAGAATACCACATTGCATTTAGTCATTCTGTCTCCCTAGGCACCCTTTGACTTTTGACAGTTTCTTAGAATTTCCTTGTTTTGGATGACTGAGGAAATGGAAAAACTGAGACTAGACCCTGAGTGTGTCAGACTGCAAAGAGTGTGCTTTTTAACCATACTACTAAATGATTCCTGTAATCTAAACTGTTTTTCCCTAGGTTTCAAAAAGGTTTATGAGTTGGTCAATGCAGTGGGCTTGAATTGGCAGATACATTCCATTTACAAAGTAGATCCTATAGCATTACTTTATCTTCCAGTAACTGCATTATTACACAGAATATTCCAAAGAATATAGGAATGAGCTGTCACCGTATTTAAGATGATGTGGCTCCAAAATACAAATGACATCATTTCCAGTGACAGAACCAAGCAAGCTATGTATTAACTTTCTTTTAAATAGCCATATACCCCAATACCCACGGTGTTATGAATTTTTAAATATTCAACTAATTCCTGTTTTATTTAATGGCAGGAGTGCTTATAAAATATTATTAGATTTATTTTAGATATTTCAGGATTAAGTTATAGTCAGTGCTAATTATAACATGCCTGGGAAAAAAAGTTAACCTACAGTGATTAAAATTCTACTTATAAAGGAAAAATATAAACCACAAAAACAGTGCTTAGTTTAAAACAAGTATTATGTATGTAACTGCCAAATGCAATCTCTATCTAGATGGTCTGTCTTACTGAAACACTGCAAATTACAAAAAACCAAAATGAATTTCTAAGTATTTCAAGATGAAATAGTCTTTGCATAATTTTCAAGGCTTATAATTACTTTCCTGAAAAAGTAAATACTCCAAGTTTTTATTCATAAAACGTATTCTAGAAGTTAACACAGATTAAACTCTCAATTTTACTACAAAATGGATGCCTCCTATGAAATTCAGAATCTCTCAGATTAATGATCAAATGCAATGCCTGTCAACTTCATTTCCAAAATATACCATAAATCAACATTTTCCATACATTTCTTTGTCATCACCTTAATCCAAGACATCATCTTGTTTATACAATGAGTAACTTCCTCTCTTTTACTCTTAGCCAACCCACATCCCTGGCCCTTTCTTCATACTATGGCAAAATAATCTCAAAATGTAAGTCTGATTATATCATTTCCTAGTTTAAAAGTCTTTAATGGCTCTCCATTGGATCCTGAAGTAAAAATCAAATTCCCATCCTAATCTACAAGTTTTACATGAGTTAGCTCCAGTATCCAACTGTGCAAGTGCACTGACTACCACTCCCCTTTTACCTACATATAGACCACTCTCTCCTACAAGGTTCTCCAACAGACATATCACTATTCTACAGAGATTTATCTAATCTATAATCAAACACAATTTTGATTTCCAGATTAGAAACGTACTAAACTAGAATTCTATCAAAATGTGGACAGAGACAACAGTCCCAACTTACAAGCAGGTAACATGCCCAAACTCTGCATTTATATCAGTTATTTGGAATCCAGAATGCATTTTCTTCAAAAATTAAATGATATATAGTGATCAGGTTTTCAGATTAGCCTACAAAATCTAACCTCACTCAAATGGACCTGAAAATAGCACTAAAAACCAAATAGTCTTTAACCACCATGACTAAAACCCTAATATGGAATGAATAATGACTTATAAAATTATCTCCTAATACCTCAATCTCTGTGTTAACTCTCATAAACAGTGGGAGGCCCACTTACAAATGCCTCTGTGACTGGCTTATGCCTTTTGTTCCCCTTCAACACACTTCACTTTATGTTCCCAGATCTTGGACAGAATTCACACCACAGAATTACTTAATTCCTATCCTTTAAACAACCCTTTGAGATTTGCACTGTTAAAAACGCCGTTGAGAGGGAAGAAATGGAGAAATTAGAAAAGTAGAAAAAAAAATCACAAAACCTCAAGAACTCTTAATAAGAAGTTGTTTTGTTTTTACCAACAGCCACATGGAGTCAGATGGGATTTTACTAAGCTCCCACTTTCATTACAGAAATAATCCTAGACTTTTTAAAATCCTAGGCTGGGCACTTCTGAGTAACCTCTCCATCCATTAGGAGAGCTTCCTATTCCATTTCTTCTCATTATCCCCTTTCATTTCTCGCTTACACCCTGAATGGGATGATACACACAGAACTGAAATAAAGGAAAGATAAAGACTGCAGAGTGGTCAGGGCATTAGGGTCACCATGAATCTATAACTTAGTTATGTACTTAAAGACTACATACAGATGCTTTAGAACAAAGAAATAGTTTCATAAATGAACACCAGAATAGTTTCCAGAAATGAGAAATCTACCTTAAGTATCACATTATAACATTCCTTTGTTCTTCAAGGCTCATCTTATTTCTCCAATAATTAGACTGAAAGTGTATCCTAAATTGTCTCCATACAACAAACACTGACCTGAGTACACCATAAATAGGTACACTCCAGGGATCAAAACACCACCTCTAATGTGATTAATTCACCTACAAATGGAGAGATCAGTTTCTATTTAGTCTAGATGACAGAAACTACAATGACCAGAGCTACCTAACTCTTAAAACTCCAATAAGCAGGACAGAAGATGACTGTGAAACGCAAAAGAACTAAAGTCATAAGTGTAAAAGAATTCTTAAGCATAAAAATGAGCAGCTAGTTCACTAAACTTCAAAGAATGGATGTTTTAAAGAAAGTAAAGAAGTGGTCAGTGCCTGTGGCTCAAAGGAGTAGGGTGCCGGCCCCATATGCCAGAGCTGGTGGGTTCAAACCCAGCCCCAGCCATAAAACTGCCAAAGAAAAAGAAGGTAAATGTGTCATTCTCTAAAGTAAGTCTTTAGAAAAAGTACCTTATGAACTGTAAAATTTAGGTACAAATTATTAAATTACCACTTCTGTGATTGAAACTAACAAGAAAACCACACACTTAAGTGCATCAATGTAAAGATACTGAATCCAAAAGTAATTTGAAGTAGTTTAACACAGTCAACTAAATATCCCACCAGACAGCTAATAACCTGTAAACAACTAAAACTTCCCTTAATATATCTGCTATTATTTTACCCAACCTGGTCCTGGTCCTACCACTGGACCAGGTTCAGTCCAATTTGTGAACCTGGACAAACTATTTTACCTCTCTAGGTCCCTTTTTCTGCACTAGTAAAACAGGACTAAAAATGGTACGTACTTCAGGATTATTGAGAAGATGAAATGACAATGTAAGCTATTTTGAGCAGTTCCAGGAACAGAGTAAATGTTCGAACAGGTTAGCTACTATTATTTTACTAATGCTAAGTTACTCGAAATCACATTCATGATCACAACCCCCAAGACAGTGCTTAGACCCAGTGAATGCTCAAAATTTATTGGCTGAGGGCTAATGGTTTATATGTGAGCTGGAATCTTGAAGCTGAAGGAAATATTCATCTGAATCAATATTCATGATTTAAAAGTCATCTGGACAAGTTTTCTTAATTCAACAGTAAGACTCATGCGGGATTATCAAATCTTTGTGTGAACACTTCCAGGGACAAAAACTTGCCATACCAACAAAGCATACAAGAATACAGCTAATTACTAGAACGTTCTTTTAGATTTTATTATACTGATGTTTGCTTTTCAAAAATGTTTCTCAAAGGCTCAATTCACTAGAGGGCATCACATATTAGGAGAAACTGTTATCAGAAAGAATCATTAAAAGCGAAGAATCATTCAACATTTATTGTGGCTAATTAAAAAAAAGACTGTACACAGTTATATAAAACATGTACATTAATTTAAAAATTATTCATTTAAACACATTGAAATGTTCAGAAGGAATTAAAATGAAGATTCTGATGAATTAAGTCATGAAATCTTAACACTTCGATATGTTAATATAAAGGTAAGTAATCCAGATTATCATAAAGCTCGCATTCTTTCCAACCTAACTATATAACTTTCTTAACTTCATGCAATTTTAATAATTGTATGTTTATAAAAGAAAAGCATATAAAACCAGATTACCTTCACTATTGCTCCTTGTAGCCAGACTCAAAGTCACCACCAGCTATCCAAAAAAAGACCCAGTGCCAAAGGAAAAAAAATATTAGTTTCTACAAGAAAAGCAGGGAAAATCTGAACCTGAATCACTGTATAACCAATTATTTAAAACCAAATTATTAAAAATGTTCATTCCCTAACAAAACAATGGTACAACTGTAAGAGCTCATCAGTCTTCAAGACGACCTATAACAATGGTATTCAAATATCCATGACACATGCATGTAGTCCCTATAAATACTCAGAGGACTGAGGCAGAAGGAGCACCTGAACCCAGGAAAGTTCAAGTCCAGCCTGGACAACAAAGCGAGACCCTGTCTCTTAAAAAAAAAAAAAAAAAAATTCTCTAATTCCTACTTGCTGCAATTCACAGTAACATAAAAAGAAAAACATGATGGGAAATCAGGCTTGATTTACAGAACACCCCTCTACTTTATCAGATTCTGTTTGACGGAAGCCATTACGTAACACTACACTGTAAGTCACATATAACTACAAGACATATAAATTCTATCCTGTCCAGGAGAGAATTCTGTTAACTTCTCTACCCTCTCCCCAGCTCCACTCTCCCCTACAAACCAGTTTTGTCGCCATTTGAATATATATCAACATTCTTTTACTCAACATAAATTTGTGGGTTATTTTACTTTTCCATTAAAACCAGTAACACCATTTGCCTGATTCCCTTATTCTTTATGAGTTCAATAAAACCCTTAATATACGTTTATTTTTATGTCTGCATAAGTCATAATACTACATTTAACATACTAGACAACTTTACTATTGGTAAGACATTGTTTGATATTTAGATTTATCAATACAAAAAAGATACTCCAAAAAGTGAATGTGAATTGGATTAGAAAGGTCCATCTCCCAATACAAATTAATAAACAGGTCTTAGGCTTTTGAAAATCAATCTCTTTGAATTTTATTGGTATGAATTAAGTCATGAACACTGATATTTCAGAACCTGCAAAGCCAATATTCAAATCGCCAATGATGGTGAAGACAGGGGTGGTAAATCTATGGCTTAATGCTACAGATGACCTTCTAAGTTGTTAAGTGCAGCCTTTTCACTGAATCCAAATTTTACAGAATAAATCTTTTGTTTTATTAATATATTTTTATTTATCTTCTATATTTTCATTAATTTTTTTAAGTGAACATGTTTAATATACTAAATAATAAGTTTCAAAGAAATAATCCTCCCAGATTGACCAGCACAATTAGAACATTAGCAAACCATAAGGGCTAAATCGGCTACTATGCTCATGATCTAGTTCCAAATTCCTCCACCTGACTGGTACTGCTACTACACAAGTCTGAAAGGCAAAAGTTTAAGGGGATCAAGTATGCCAGTCTGTTATCAGTTTTTGACAATGGTGCACTGTATTTCTGCTAGAAGTGGAATTTGAGAATAAATGTTCAACTCAACAGCATTTTTAAATTGCTTAACAGCCTATCATGTCAAAGAAGACCAAAACAATGCTGAAGGAAGAAAGCAGATTTTTTTAGTGAGGATTAGGAATTGCATTATCCTGTTTCTGCTAAAGATAATTTTCTTGCTTTATAATAATACAATATCAACATTAAAGAAAATCAATGCTCATCAGCATCATAACACTCATAAAGACTACAAATACTGTAAATTAGAGGGAAAGGTACAAAAGGTTATATTGCAGAAATTAAAAAATAAAAAGCAAAAGCAAAGACAATTCTCTCAAGCAGCAATAAGACCTGGAAATACTAGTACTGAAGCAACTTACAAAGTAGCTTATTTACTTGGGAAAAAAAGAGAAGCCATTCAGTGAGGTAGAAATTGTGAAAGACTATACTGTTAAAGTTGCAGCATGCTTAGACTCAGGCAACTTTTCAAAGTACAAACAACTGCCTCTTTCAAGGAGAACCATAACTGATTGGCAGCATCAATTAGCCTCCAGCTTAATAGAACAACTTCATACAATTCTTCAAAAGGAAAATATAAATTATTCAGTCACTTTGGATAAATCAACTGATACTACTGACTCAGTGAAGGTTTTACACTTCATTCAGGTCATGACACAAGATAGTCTTTGCTACAATTATTCACTTTGGGCACTCCCAGAAACACAACACTGATTCAGTCACTTTCAAGATAAATGGTATGAAATTGGACTGAATTTGGTAAATTTAGTCACCATATGTACAGATGGTGCACCTTCCATGATAGGAAAATAAGAAAGGGTTTATTTAAAAAAAAAAAGGGTTTATTGCACAGGTAAAAAAAGTATTCACAAATCCAGATGCTCTCATTTCTTTTCAGTGTATCTTGCATCAGCACAATCTCCATGCTAAAGCTAGTATTTTAAGTAACACTTTGCAACAACTTATAAATATTGCTAAATATATTTGTGCAAATGCAACACAGCATAAATAGGTTCATGACATGCTAAAGTTGAACAATGAAGTATTCAGAGTGGATTTCCCATATAGTTCTGCAGTGTATTAGCTATCCCAGGAACAGATGTTAGCCAAAATTTTACCTCTGGGAGAACAGAATTAGCGATGTGAATCATTAAAAAAAGATTTCTATAGGAATGCAGCATTTCTGTGTGATATTATGTCAAATCAAAATGACTTTAGTATTTCTCTGCAAGGTAAAACTAAGTCTACACATGCTATGTGACAAAAAATCCAAGCATTTCAAAAATAAAGCTATCTTTTTTCAAAACATCTCTTCTAAAGAAAATTTCAGATGAACAGTTTGCCAGTTAGCAAAGGTCATTCATTGATAAGCAAGACAATATATGTAAAGCATTTGAAGAATGCACAACTTTTATGCACCATTTAGAAAATACAATGAAAGGTTCATTGACTTTGAAAATCATGACATCACGCTCAAATTTGCATTTCAGTCTCACCTAAGTTTATATAATCAAGGCATCTAAAGAAGGATAGAATTGATTGAGCTCTCATTAGATGACATTTTAAAGTCATTATTTGACGCTAAGACCCAACTGAAATATGGAAAAATTCAGAATTCTCAGCCTTTAGCACTATGCCTGAAAAAAATGCTTTCTTGCTTTTCAACCCCTTAGTGCTGCAAATCTACATTCTCCTACCTAGCCCAAATCAAGATACCCTTAAGATCACAAAGGACTATACCCCTGTAGAGGATTAACTAAAACTTTGGATCTCCATACTACAAACAAAATATTCAAATACTTTCAAACAAAAAGCAGATATGACAAGCTTATTAAAAGGTTAACTTTAAAATTAATAAATAGCTTTCATTTCATTATTAAGTACATAGCAGTTAGATTTTCAAAATAATGTCCACTTTTAAGTATATGTAACTGAAGTTTCTTGAATGTGGTCTTATTTGATTACAGCAAAATTAATGCAGCCTTTCAAAATGACAAGGTTCCCCACCCATTGTGAAGAAAATGTATTCTTAACAATGAAAACCTGCTGTCTACTCATCTTCATTACTATTAGAACAACTAAGGAAAATGGTCAATCCAACAGCACAATTCATTCCAGAAGACAGAATAAGCTTGGTAGACTTTGCTACAAAAGGTTCTCACTGCAAACCCTTAAACACATCCATTTTAGGTAAATTTTTATATCACTGAAGAAGAAATCAATATAAAAGTCTAAAGTTCTATAACCAGTATAATTACCAAGAATTATAAGGGAAGTAAAAGGATGAGAAATACATTAATAACAAAGTCAAAGAGGATATTTCAGATGCAGATAACCCAAATCAGGAGAATTAGGTCTAAGCCCACCAACTTCTCCTCCATCTTCCTGCTATCTTTACCCAAAAGACACTATCTTAAAAAAAATAAATAATAGATTTCAATTCCGTTTATTAGTAAGAGGCATGTCTCTCATATATTCATCTTCATGTCTTTCACATATATAAAGAAAATGATGTATTTAGACATATGTAACCATCTCTCATAGATACATAATAAACATACAGAAATACCAGCCCACACAAAGTAATTCCTAAAATGAAAACCCACTCTCCAATGACTGATGAGGCCATAGATAAACTATACACAAATATCAGCTATATTCAGAGAAAACAAAAAAGGCATAATTAGGATTTCTTTAATGCAAAAATAGTTTCAAGCAATACAGTGATCTACATCTAATCTTTCTCTTCTTCATCTCTGGGACTCAAGAATTCTTGTCTCATTATTTATGCTAAAAATAGCACAAAGACCCCATTAAAAGACTGGGGTAAGAGGGACTGGTAAAATTTATGGAGGCAAAATTATTCTAATACAATTATGGGATTTTATTCTAACAAAATTAGAAAAACTGAAAGTTCCTGAAATGAGTAAGAAAGATAATCAATCACTCACACCTCCCTTCAAAAAATATTTCTATCAGAAATATTTTGCCTAAAGAAGGCAAAATACCTACAAAATACCTACAAAAAAGAAAATAGGAGTTTACCAAATGCAAGAACAAGGTACACTGTGACTCTAGAGGCACTTACATTTTTATAAGAAAAAAATTTCCATTTAGAATAACTTCTGATGCAATATTAGTAATCACAGTCCTTTCTCCCAGGGTAAGCCTGGGGGGATGGGGGAATTGGCTGATGTTTATAAACATTTATCTCAAATAAGGAAAAAAATTAACACATGAAAAAATCAAATCTTAAAAGTTTAAATCTACAAAAATCTTCCATTTTTAAAAGACAGTGACAAAAAGTAAAGCCTTAATTTGATGTGGAGATAATAAATTTATAGATAACATGTTTGCATGATAAAAAATTAAAAAAAAAGTTTTTTAAAGTAAAGTCTTCAAAACAGCTACAACTGTGAACTGTTAATTGTTTAGGCAGTAAAACCAAATAAACAAAAAGGAACCTACTATTTAATGAGATATGAAGGTCTTGTCTCCTTTTAACTCCTTTTCCACAAATGCTTTCTGTATATTCTTGATCATGAAAGCCCTAATACAAAAGCTATAACCATGTTAAAATTTCTCCTATTCTCAATTTTTAGACTACATCGCATAATGTGGCAAAAAAATTACTTATTTTTTGGAATTTCTTTTATTGAGCTATGTGGTAGGAAATGTCACCATAGGAAACATCCCTCCTCATACGGTATGTCCATTCTGATTTTCTGCGGTACTTTGTGGAACTTTTTCTTCTTCTTGGAGCAGCTCTTGCTGCCTGCAGCCTCTTGCAGCCCTGTGATGACTGCCTCCTCCTTGTTTGAGAATTTCCCTTTTTTCTTAGACACATTTTTGTCTGCCACTTCAGGATTTCTGTTTCCTCCTTTGGTGAAGATTTCTTCTTCTTGAGAGGACTTAACACTACCAGTGCCCTCCTCAACATCACTACTAACCAACTCCTCATTGGAAAAAGATTTTTTTTTCTTGGATTTGGAGACAAGGATCAATGGGTGGTTTTCCATCCCATCCTCCTGAGGAATCTCCTGGGGCTTTTGCTTTTGCTTTTGCAGGGGGCAAGTGCAGCCAGTTTCCTTTCCTTCTTCAAGCATTTTTCCACTTTCCTAGAAATCTCAGCAGCCACTTCCTCTGCCTGAACCACTGTTTCCTTTGTGATCTCCAGATTCTTCATGGAATCTTTCTAGTCTCACAGGACAGTCACTCCTTAACTTGTCATCGAAGCTTCTCCCCAAATACACTTGTGGTCAAAACAATTGATTCATGAGGCAATCCTGCATTTGTTTGCCAGGTAACAGATAAGGATTTTGTTCTTGGCAGCTGTTTGACCAATGAAAGTGAAATGGAAAAATGAGTCCATGTTTTGGTATGTTACTCTTTGCCTTGACAGGATTCTGGAAACTGTATCCCTTTACTGGGCCCTGAGAATCCTGGCAAAAAATTCTAAATTAGTTTCTTTAAAGTTTTTCAAACAGAAAAATTTTGAAGATTCAAATCAAAGAGAAGGATATTATGAAAAAACCGCAGTTAAACATCATATTCAAGGCTAAAGGACTATAGCTTTCTCCCTAAAAAAAGGAAAAAGACAAGGCTAACTGCTTTCACTATTGTTATTCAACATTGTAAGGGAAGTTCTAGCCAGACAATTAGGCAAGAAAAAGAAATAAAATTCATCTAAATTGGAAAGGAAGAAGTAAAACTATCTCAGTTTGCACATGATATGGTTCTGTGTATAGATAATTCCAAGGAATCTACAAAAATACTACTTAACTAATAAATCCAGCAAAGTTGCGGGATTCAAAATCAACACACAAAAATCAATTGTGTTTCTATATACCAGCAATAAACAAATCAAAAAAGAAATTAAGAAAACAATTCCATTTATAATGATAGGATGATAGGAATAAATTTAACCAAGAAGGTGAAAGACTTATACATTGAAAACTACAAAATATTGACAAAAGATATTAAGGAAAACCTAAAGATATGGAAGGACATCCCATGTTTACGGATTAGAAGACACAGAACTGTTCAAATTCCAGTACTAACTAAAGCAATCTACAGATTCAAATGCAACCTCTACTAAATTTCCAATAACCTTGTTTGCAGAAATGGAAGAGCCAATCCTCAAATTCATATGGAATTAAATGCCAGAGGTTCCAAATAGTTAAAATAATATTGAAAAAGAAGAAGAAAGTTAGAGAATCACACTTCCCAATTTTAAAACTTATTACAAAGCTACAGTACTGGCATAAGAGAATTTTAGACCAATTACATAAAATTAAGAGTCCAGACATACATCTATGGCCAAATGATTTTCAACAAGGACGTAAAGATCACTCAGTGGCGAGAAACTAGTCTCTGCAATGAATGGTTCTACTGGATTGCCACATGCAAAATAAAGTTGTTCTCTAAATCGTAACAGACAAAAATTCACTCAAAATACATTAAAAAACAAAACAGAAAAAAACTATAAAATTCTCATCAAGAATAAGTAGGGGCAAAATCTTCATGACCTCAGATTTTGCAAGAGATACTAAATATGACACCAGAAGCATGAACAAAAGAAAAAACAGATAAATGGAATTGCATCTGGATTAAAAACTTCCATATGTGAAAGAATACCATCAAGTGAATGAAAAGCCAACCCACAAAATGGAAGAAAAATTTCATAAATCAAGAGTATGCCTTACAAAATAGATGAAGGACTTATAACTCAACAAATAAGTAGAAAAAAACTTTAAAACCTGTGCAAAGCACTTGAGTAGATTTTTCTCCAAAGAAGATATATTATATAAATGGTCAATAAGTATATGAAAAGATGCTCACCCTTCATTAGGGAATTGCAAATCAAAACCATAAAGAGATAAAACTACATACCCACTACGATGGGCACAATTCAAAAATGAAAAATAACAATTCAAGTATACAAAGTTGGAATCCTCACATATTGCTGGTGGGAATGTACAATGGCCATTCCTCAGAATTAAACACTGAAGTACCATATGACCCAGCAATTCTACTCCTAGGTATATTCCCCGTAAGAACTAAAAACTCAGTTCTCAAAACAAATACTTATACACAAATGTTCATGACAGTACAGTAGCCCAAAGGTAGAAACAGCCCAAATGTCTATCAATGAATGAATGAACAATTCATGAGATAATCATACAATGGAATATTATTCAGTCATAAAAATAAAAATAAACCACTGATAACATGTGACAAGTGTAACCTTGAAAACATTCTGCTCACTGAAAGAAGACACAGAATCACCTACAGTATGATTCTATTTATATGAAACATCCAAAATAGGTCAATGCTGAGTAAATGAATGCAGATTGGTGGTTGCCCAGGGCTGGGGAGAAGAAAGTAGTAAGTGCTTAATGGTACAGATTTCCTTTCACTGGAGGTGAGCAAGATGTTTTAGAACTGGATAGAGGTAGAAGTGGCAGAACGCTGTGAATGTACTAAATGCCACTGACTTCTTCACTCTATAATGGTTAATTCTGTTACATGTATTTTACCTCAATAAAAAACTCAGACAGACATCAAATGTCACAGTCTATTTTTTTTTTCAAGTATCCACAATAGAGGTCATTTATAAAAATTTAGTGTTAATTCATAATGGAAATCTCAATTTTACAGGTTATAATTTCTGATTACAACACAATATAACTAAGAATAATAAATTCAAAACAAAGAACTCTAATGATTTGGATTTTTTTTAACTTTCCTAAATAATTTAATAAAAAATAACTCTGATGTACATCCAGATTACCTGGGGGGCTTGTTGTAATAAAAACATAGAAGCTCAGATTCTATACCTAGAAGACTTTCAAATGCTGACATTAAATAATTCAAACTTAAAAGTACTGGAGATTCAGATTATTCTCTGTAGAATAAAAGAGAAATACGGTGTGTAGCTGTCATTTGTGCCTGTTTTTTCTTCCGAATAATTTGGACAGAGAAGGCCCCCTCAGATCTCTACCTCTCCTCACAGAGTACTAAAGTCATCTTCCTTGGAATGTAGCAATCTGTAACCAATCAAATCACTGGTCTCCTATGGAAAGTGGGATAAATACTGCTAAAATTTCTCTGTCTCTGCCTATGTAAGTGAAACCTTACACTTCTCCACTTTGGAATGCTGACCCCATTTGTTTGGAATTGGTGATCCCAGGTGGCTATCCTCTAGTTTCCTCTCAAATAAATTTTATACTTAATTATATTTTCTGAATCTCATTATTTAAGGTTGCCATATAGTAGGTCTATAGTGTAGCTGAACTACCTACATTTTTAATTAACCCTCCAGCTGACACCAATGCCCACCAATGTGACTTTTCACAAAATCCAAGGATTAAGACTTGGACTTCTTCTGCATAGCTATTTTTAGCCTATGACTTGGTATCTCCTCAAAAACCTAAAAGGTCAAATGTTTCAGTCAAAAATGAGATACTAAGATATTCTCCAGATTTACAATGCAAGGGTATAGGCCTTCTGACCCTGGACAATATACACACATACTATTGAAACTAATTGTTGGGGATCAGAAAATAATTTCCCAAATTGAACACCTCAAAAGCAAAAGTTTTTCTCTGTCATTCTCCAGCCCTCCATTCTCTGGTCCCTCAGCCTCCCTTGAGGCTTGCCAGAGAAACTAACAGTTAAAGAGTAATATTTTTACCCAACTTGCTGTGTAAACCAGACATAAATTATCTGACCTACCTTGTTTGATTGTAAGTTTAAAGGCCCACATTCCAGACAGCATCCTTGCTCCATAACCAAGGACAGCCAGCCAAGCTTTGCTAGTCTTCCCCATTCAGTCTATTACCATGAGCTCCACCTTCACCTTTTTCGTCCAATAGTCTTTCTACACAGCTATTCATAACTTGTAAACATAAAAATGGACAGTTTCACCACTATCTTTAGGTCTTCCTCATTATGAAGGCTCTCATGTTGTATAAAAATGGAAATCGCATAAATTAGTAAGCCTGTTCTCCTAAATCTGTCTTTTTGTCAGTGATTTTCAGCAAACTTTCAGATGATGATGGGGAACTTTCCCCTTGACGTTACATAACTTGGGAATCTCATCATATATACAGGAAATTATCACGGAGTTCACCCATTTGTCTCTCAAGAACGTAAGGAAAGTTTTTGTCTGTTCTACTACATAAAATGAGTGAAATTCTGCTCAAATTTTGTAAGCTCTCTTAAACTACCTACATGCATATATCTGACATGCATGCTCAATAAAAATGGAGCTTTTTTCTCTCTTCTGTATTGGTCAGAAAAGGTCTTTTTGTTGGCAAGATTTTCTTACCCCAAAATACTTTACAGAGTTGGGTAATAATAAACTACGGTTTTAAATAAACTTGAAACAAACTGCTTTCCAAGGGCAGCAAAATTTATTTTTATCCTCTAAATTTTTCCAGACACACAATTTCAAGACCTACTAGCCCTTGAATCTCTTCCAGAATCAAGCAGTTTTCATTCCATAAAAATCTAAATAAATTTCAGATGAATTAAAGAGTTACATGTAAAATATGAAAGCCTTAAAGAACTACATCAGGAAAATGGGCCAAGAATCAGTCACATATAAAAAGGTACCCTAAAAAAAAAAAAAGAGAAAGAAACCAAATTAAAGTAATGTGATACGATGTTTCCTACCACTACTTTTTCATATTTGATGACAATAATATCTAGCAAAGTGAGAGAACAGGAAAACAGGGACTCTTAACTATATTATTAAAGATAGAAAAAATTGGTAAAGCACTTTTAAAAAGCAATTTGGCATAGCTGGCAAATTTTAAAATGCATATACATTTTTACCCAATAATTTCATTCTAATCTTCTATCCTACAAAAGTATTCATAAATGTGAGAAAAATAATATATGTACAAAAATGCTCACTAAAGCACTATTTGAATGAGAAAATTACAAATAGATAAATTTCCATCAATAGAGAAACAGCTAAATTATGATATTGCCATATAATGGAATACTATGCAACTAGTAAAAAAAAATTACCATGACATCATATTTACACATAACCTATACATGTCCTCCCAAATACGATAAATAAATCTCCAAATTACTTATTATACATAACATTATGTAAATAGCTGTTATGCTGTATTGTTTAGGGAAGAATGGCAAGAAAAAGTTATGCACATGTTCAGCACAGAAGCAATTATTTTCCAAATATTTTCCATTCTCAGCTGGGCTCCCATAGCTCAGTGGTTAGAGTACCAGCCCCATGCACTGGGGCTGGCAGGTTTGAAACCGGCCAGGACCCACTAAAAAAAACAACAATAACAGAAAAAAAAAAAACAGGCTCAGCACCCATACCTCAGTGGTTAGGGCACTGGCCACATACACCAGGGCTGGCGGGTTCAAGCCCAGCCCGGAATCTGCTAAACAATGACAACAACAACAAAAAAATAGCCGGGCATTGTGGTGGGCGCCTATAGTCCCAGCTACTTGGGAGGCTGAGGCAAGAATATCATTTAAGCCCAAGACTTTGAGGCTGCTGTGAGCTGTGACACCATGGCCCTCTACCAAGGGTGACACAATGAGATTCTGTCTCAAAAAAAAAAACAACTCAACAAATATTTTCTATTCTCAGTTGGTTCAATCTACAGAAGGCCGATCATACACTAATATAAGCTCTCATTTAGAAAACTAGCCATGAAACAGATATGTAAAAAGCAACTTATAAAATAGTAAGCAAATTACTCTGTTTTTATTTAAAGGAATAAAATAAAAATAAGAAATCTACATGTATGGTATGTTTATATAATAATAGAAGACATATTTTCAAAAAAATCACATGACATGGGAAAATCCCAATATATTATTAAGTGAAAAAATAGGCTACAAAATAGTATAAGTAACTATGTAAACAAAAACAGTGCAATAAAAATAAAGGTTATCAATTATCTCATAGTAATGTGATTTTGATCTGTTCTTTTTGTATTTATTTCCCAAAATGTACGAATGTTACTTATATAACAGCTGAATTGATTTTCAATACAAAAATCAATTAGTTTCCTGTTTGTTAATTTTATAAAAGAGGCCCAGATGACCAACAATTAGTTATGCTTTGAGGAGTCAGGACAGATTCTAACCCTATAGGATACCAAGACACTCGGTATAATAATGAGAGTTTATATACAAAAAGACTTTTTAAAAATATCTATTTTCCAAAACTTCTCCAACCTATCTACGTACTTCAGACTTTGAATATTCAGGTTACTTTAAATATCTTTATTCCCAAATTCTACTACCAAAAATATTTTGGGAGTTTTACAAAATTTTTACAGTTTAAAATTTCCTTTGGTCAGCTCTGGTAACATAGAAAGGTAATTCTTAATTGTAACCACATCTTATTTTTAAGTAAATTGCTTTAATCAACATGGTCACCCAGTCTTATCACCTAGATTGGCCCTAAAACAGCTTTAAGTTCATTCCAAACAGCGCTAGCTTCAAAGAACAAAGATTCAGCACAAGTTCAATTAGCTACAACAACATGCGGAATCTTTCAAGATTTGTTTGGGGACAAGGAGTAGACCCTGGCTTCAGAAAAGGTTCCCTCCAGATAAACTGTAGTATTCACTGCCATCAACACCACCTTTCAATGGATGCTGAACAATTGCCTCCCTCCCTCACAGTATTCCTGAGTGGAAGTGTCCTCTCCCCAGTCATAATTCTCAAAATCCTAACACCTCTTCAAGGCCAGGTTCAAAATACAACTGGTTCCATCAAGCTGTTCTTCCTTTGACCTCCAGAAGCATTTAATTACCTTGGTCAGTATGAGCTATTGTTATAATGACATTCTTTTCATAAATTCTGACTTTCCAATTATATTTTACATGTTAACTAAAAGACACAGTTACCTCTCCAATGCAATTCACTAGAGATACAGATTGAGTGGCCCCTCCAAGAAACACAATAGGAGTTTGTGTTCTTTGTTCTATATAAAGACTGGGACAAGAGTATTAATTTGAGCCTTTTGGACTCTGGTGGGCCTTGAATGGCTGCCTAAGGAATATGGGTTTTATTCTACAGTAATAGAGTAACTGAAAGTTCCTAAACACAAAAATGTGATAAAAGTTTAACTCAGAAAAAAGAGGTCTTAGTCCACAGCTGCCAAATTATAGGAGGGTAGTAACATCCAGAGAAAGGAAGGCTGTTGGCTCAACATAAAGGGGTAAGTAAAGGGCTTTAAAATCAGAAAAACTGAGTTCGTCACTTCCTTTCTCTATAACCCTGGACAGTTATGACTTCATTTTCCCTATGGATAAAACAAGAATGAGAAAAAGGGACCTTAACCTCCGTGGCGAACATAACAGAAAATAATGCACATAGCATACACACGATAATGCTGGACAAAGAAAAAGCATTCTGACACCAATTCAGTGTCCTTCAAGTCAATCAGTTCTGACACCACCTGGACGGAGTTAGCATCGGATCCTACAACTTATAAAGCAAGGTCCCCAACAAGACTGCCCTTACTTCAGAAGTCTCTGGGCTATCTGCACTACTGTCTGACTTGGCTACAAATTCAAAGGTTCCGAAAACCTTCCTTCAGACTCAGTAATTCTCTACAACAACTCACAGAAATCACTAGAAGCACTAAACTTAACCACAGTTTCTTATAAAGAATACAACTCAGGTAACGCCAAATGGAAAAGATACACAGGGCAAGGTCTGGGGAAGAGGTAGAGGGACGCAAAGCTTCCTTGCTCTCTCCTCAAAAACTCCAGGTGTCACTCTCGCAGCCCATCACCGTGTTCATCACCGTTCTGGGGCTTTATATGAGGTTTCACTAACCTAAGCATAATTAATTCACAAGCCCTGTGACTGAGCTCACTATCAAGTTCCTCTTCCTTGCCCAGAGACAGGTAGAGCTAAAATCCCAACCCTCTAATCTTACTCTATCAGACATGGACAACTTCTCCCTCAAAACTAAGAGTACACCAAAGTCACCTCATTATCATACACGCAGGTGTGGTCAAAGGAAATATTACTTCTGAGAAATGCTTTTTGTTATGAACAAAAGAATACTATTAGTCAGGAAACTACAATGGTTTTGGAAGCTCATTGTCAGGAACCAAGGACAAAGACCAGATACTTTCTTTATTTTATCACACAGACACAATAAAGAGAAGCTATTTTTTTATTTCCTTGCTTATTTTTTATTTTTTTATTCGTATTTCCTTGCTTTGTTGTTGTTGTTGAGACAGAGTCAAAAGAAAAAAATCAAAAGCATTACAAAAGAACAATAGAAAACAGGTTTGGAGTGGATGGGGTTCAAAATTGTCTATGAAGGTTCAAGTCTGGATAATCAAGTAGACAGTAACAGATATACTCTGGCAGGAAACTGAATATGAGATTCAGAATGAACTTAGTTCTAGCCAAATTAGGGCTAAGGCAACAGGCAGAGATTTTGTATGTGCACTGGGCAGATGTTTAGAGATGGAAGAGGACATGGCCAAAATCATCTGTCCAAATTATCCCGCCCCCTCAAGTCCGCACTGTTCCAAAATGAGGATGCCAGCTAATGGTGTCACAAAACCTGCTACGTACACAGCTATGATTTAATAATAAAGACAATAAAAAAAAAAAAAAAACCTGCTACGTGACCTACCAGAGTCAAACAAAAGTAAGTTACTGAATGCAGCAGAAAATGTAAGAACTAAACTCTAGAACATATTTTATTTAAGATTCTGGACTCTGAATAAAATGCCTAATTTGTAATATAAAGATTGAAAATGAATCAAAGAGCAAATGCCAAACAGAAATGCTGGGTTTTGTTCTTTGATAGAAATATACCAACTACTTTCTATCAACAGGAAACTTATCTCTTCAAAAAAAATGAATGTTTATTTTATTAATAAAAAGGTTATAGAGCAAGCAAAGAACATTTCAACAACACAAACAAGAACAACTATATTAATTTTGAATGCTTTGTGTTCAGATACATGAAGCAAGATAAAAACCTCAAACATGGAAAGACTTACCCAAAGCTTTTATAATCTTGATTTCAGAAAATATATTCAGTAACTAGAAACTGCCTTGTTAACTGCCCATGGGTTCAGAAGCATCACAATTTGTTTTCCCCTGGAACGCACATATCATATCTTCCATTCGTTGCCAGCTTCTCAGAAGAGATCCCAACTCTGTCTTTCAACTCTGTGAATGTGGCAAATGGAAGAAAAAAAGAGAAAGCAGAGTTTGGGAAGAGTGCACTGAGCTAGTTACATGGTCCATGGTATAAAGAGGTCATAATGAGCCCAGGGAACTGAAACACTCCAGTACTGACTGGACTTATTCACAGGCAACTCAGGAAGCCAGGGAATGAACTGTGCTTAGAATAGGAATACCAGAGGAGTAAAGGGAGAACCCAGTATATATGCCACCTCTCAGGCTCCAAGAAGAGATGAGACTGAAATGTTAATGCTGGCCCAGTCCTTAGAGCTTTGGTTCTCCCTGATAGCAATAGCCAGAATATGAACAGCAAGGGCGAAATCTGAGCCTAGATCCCAACCCAAGAAGGAATGGGTAAGGAGTGGTTTGCTTCCCCACAATCTGTAACATATTGGGTTCTCAAGTTTCAAAGATGGCTAGAGGAACCCAAAGACCTTCTTAAAGAAAGAAAGCAGGTATGACACTCTTCTTGCTTCCTGTATCCTGATGCCAAATTATGAGGACCATTTTATTTTGAATAAAACAGTAAAACATACTTGTACTGGGCAGATGGTTGCTTTTGTTTATAGTACTAGTTAATTTCCTTACATCGAAATGCATGTTACCCAGTTATAAATGTAGGTATGTATTTATGTATAAACTCCTTATGGTTTACATAGCAGCAGACTTCCCATTGAGGCTCATTTTCATTTCCTAATTTAACAGTAGCTGGGAATGTCCTCTGCTTGAACCATCCCCCAATTTGCTCCAATTACACAACACACAGGAGGCCAAGGTCTTCCCTTGGACCAGTGCGAATTTCTGGGAGATTTAGATTCTCTCAGCCTCTGAAGATCCCCTCTTCTAACTCAACCATTTCAGCAATTCTACTCCACTCTCAGCCCGTCACCTGCCACCCCTTAAGTAAAACATGTAAATGCTGAAGATGAGAGGAAAAAGTCAACTTAAATAACATAACCTTGAGACATCTTTTTACATTCTCCCTCTCCTTCAATCACCCCTGCCTCCCAACTCACCCTTGAAACCCCTAAAAGTTATTCCTAAGTTAAACTAAATCTAGCCCTTTCTGATTCCCACTCCCTAAAGAGCATACCAAATCTAGCAAGGTCCTTGGCAGCCATTCACATTAATTATTATATTTAAGGCAGTTTTAGCTTTCCATCTATCAAAATCTACCCTCCAAACTATTTTAAAGCACAAAGATAATAACAATCCTCTTGCTTTGTTAAGCCACATTTCCAGCCCTAATGCTTCTTCCCAGCACATGTATAAAGCCAGGCAGAGCAAGGTCTTCTCAATTACTGCTTGCTGAATTGCATTATCAGGCCTCTGTTCTAACAAATGGCTCACCAGATCAAACTCTACATTTTCCTTTCTCAATATAATACACCACATAAATAGAATAAAAAACAAAGACCATATGATTCTTTCAATTGATGCAGAAAAG
>CAUYRH010011697.1:0-17284 GCA_963574655.1 Perodicticus potto | reverse complement strand
TAATTTTAGAAGGAGAGAGGGGAAAACTATGAAGATATGTGTGGGCTCACGCACATTCTACAAAATATACAGATTCCGCACCGAGCACTTTTTAAATTAAGCTTGTAAAAGCTGTTTACAGTCCATCCCTATGCTAGCTTTTTATGGATGTGTAGCAAATTGCCACAAACATAGCAGCTTAAATAACACGTGTGATATGTCACCGTTTCCACGGGTCAGGAGTCTGGGCTTGGCTTACCTGGGTCTTCCACTCAGGGTCTCACCAGACTGCCCAGTACCTTTCCCTGCTCATGTGGCAGAATTCACATCCTTGCAGCTATAGAACCCCTTACTTCTTTGAGGCCAGCAAAACAATCTATGGCCATCTACCATCTCTTTTAAGGGTTTGCCCGAAGGGTCAAGCACAGCCAAGAGAACTTGCCTTTTGCCTCAGAACCAACTGATTAGAGACTTTAATTGCATCTGAAATATATTTTCCTAGGCAAGGTAACAATCATGGTAGAGATAGTCCACTATATTCACGGGTCCTGCCTACACTCAAGAGAAAGGGATTAAACCAGGTAGAAATACCCCGCTGGAGAACAGGAGACTTGAGAGCCATTTTTAGAACCCTGCCCACCACAGTACCCGCTTCTGCTCTTTATATTCTAAGCCCGTACACTAAAAATAAATTAAAATGTATTTAACCCCTCTAGAGAAATGTTAGTGAACTCTGGAGCTACACTGCCTAGGTTCTCATCCCAGCTCCCCCACTTATTACTTGTACAAACTTGTGCAAGCTACTTAACGCAGTTTCCTCATCTGTAAAAGAGAGGGGGTAGTAGTTTCTACATCACAGGACTGCTGTAAGGAGCAAGTCAGCTAATAGATCAAAAGTTCTTAGCATAGGTCCTGCACGTGGTGAAGTGCTACGTAGGTGTCATCTACTACATACATATTACTTTCTCTCTTTGGCTGGAAAACTGGAACTATGACCTGGTAAGGCAAGGCCTCTGTAAAAGAATGATGTAGATATCTATGTTCATTACCCTACTATGTATGAGGGGGAAGGCATACAACAAATAATAATGGGTAGACCCTATATCAACTTATGATATTTGTCACAGATATTTCTGTCTCCACGCAAATTCATTTCCAAATCAGATTTATGGGGGAAAATATATAGAAAAAATAATGCAGGTGATGTGATATTTGACATTTTCCAAATACTAAATGTATATCATTTAGTATAATTTCATCTCCAAAGAAGACTCTGGCTAAATGACATTCAACATAATTATATTTACTTCAGTTTATTTCAGTCCAATATACCTAAGTAGAGTCTTTTTTTTCTTTTTTTAGACAGAGTCTCAAGCTGTTGCCCTGGGTAGAGTGCCATGGAGTCACAGCTCACAGCAACCTCCAACTCTTGGGCTCAAGCGATTCTCTTGCCTCAGCCTCCCAAGTAGCTGGGACTACAGGTGCCTGCCACAACGCGCGGCTATTGCTTTGCTGCAGTTGTCATTATTGTTTTAGCTGGCCTGGGCAGGTTCGAACCCTCCAGCCTTGGTGTAGGTGGCTGGCACCCTACCCACTGAGCTACAGGCACTGCCCCCAAATAGAATCTTGATATTATAGTCATAGAATGTCAGAGGTAGAAGGAAGTTTCTAAATCAATCATTTTATATATGAGAATATTTAAATAAGGTGGTTCATAGATCACTGGATACTTCATTGACAGAGCCCAGATTAAAACCCAAATTTTCTGATTCTCAATCCCATGTTAATTCTACTACAATAATGAGCCTTTAATAAAATATAAAATATACACATATAAATTCCTGAATATATACATTAAGAATTGTTAGTATGAATTAGTGAATGGAACCCTTTATCATTATGTAATGACATTCCTTATCCCTGATCATGTTTTTGCCCTGTATTCTGCTTTGTCCAAAATTAATATAGCTACTCCGGCTTTCAAATAATCAGCATTAGCATAGTATATCTCTCTCCATCTGTTAACATTTAATCTAGTAGTGTCTTTATATTTAAAATTAGTTTCCTGTAGACAACATATCATTGAGTCTTCTTTTCGATACACTTTAATAGTCTCTGTCTTTTAATCGGTATATTAGATATATACCATGCATATTTAAGGTGATTAGAGATATGATTGGAGGGATAGCTACTGTATTTGTAACTATTTTCTATTTCTTGCCCTTGTTTTTATTTCTTTTTTATCTTTCTTCATTCTCTGGTTTTAACTGGGCCATTTATCATGATTTATTTTTCTTTCTTCTCTTAGCATACCAGACCTCTTTTTGTAACTTTTGAGTGGCTGCCCTAGATTTCACTGTATACATTTATAACCCATCCACATTAAATATCCTATACCACTTCATAGATTCCTTATAACAGGGTATTCCCAATTCCTCCTTCCCATCCCCTAAAATATTGTTTCTATTCATTCCACTTATTTATGTTATAACTATTCAGTATATTTTTGCTATTATGTGTATTATTTTGCATAAACTTTCATCTACTCTATCAATTAAGAATACAAAAATTAAAATATTTCATTTTACTTCCATTTATTCTTTCTCTGACACTCTTTCTTTCTGTATGTAGATCTTAGTTTCTGATCTATATCATTTCTCTTCTCTCGGAAGGATTTCTTTTTTTTTGAGACAGAGCCTCAAGATGTCACCCTGGGTAGAGTGCTGTGGCATCACAGCTCACAGCAACCTCTAATTCCTGGGCTCAAGCGAGTCTCCTGCCTCCGCCTCCCAAGTAGCTGGGACTACAGGCACCCACCACAACACCCAGACGTTTTTTGGTTGCAGCCACCATTGTTGTTTGGCGGGCCTGGGCTGGATTCGAACCCACCAGCTCAGGTGTACGTGGCTGGCGCCTTTGCCTGTTGAGCCACAGGCGCCGAGCCAGAAGGATTTCTTTTTAACATTTCTTCCATGGCAATCTACTGGCAACAAATTCCCTCACTTTTGTTTAAAAGTCTTCGTTTCTCTTTCACTTTTAGAGGGTAATTTTGGTGGACATAAAAATTCTAAAGGTGGGGAGGGTTTTTTCCAACACACGAAATATTTAATTCCATTACCTTCTTACTTTCATAGTTTATAAGAGCAGTCTGACGTAATCGTTATCTTTGCTGCTCTAGGTAAAGTGGTTTTTCCTTCGGTCTTCTTTCAAGATTTTTTCCTTTGTCTTTGATTTTCTTCAGTTTGAACATGTATGCCTAGGTATGAGTCTTCTGGTGTTTATCTTGGTAGGTGTTTGTTTTAGTTTGCCTTCTGATTGCCAATGACAGGTATCTGAAACAGGATAATTTAGGCGGCGCCTGTGGCTCGAAGGAGTAGGGCGCCAGCCCTGTATGCTGGAGGTGGTGGGTTCAAACCCAGTCCGGGACAAAATAAAAAATAAAAAGTAAAAATAAAAAAGTTTACATGAAACAGGATAATTTATTTTAAAAGGAATTCATTTCTTATAGTTACTGAGGTTATAAAGTCCAAGGTTGAGAAGGTGTACGTGCTAAGGTCCTTCTTGCTGGTGGGACTTTCTACTGAGTCCCACAGCAGGACAGAACATCACACCGGAGAGGCTGAGCGTTTCTTCCTCTTCTTATAAAGCCTCCAGGTCGGGCACGACGGCTCACGCCTGTAATCCCAGCATTGGGGAGGCCAAGAAGGGTGGATTGCCTGAGCTCACAGGCTGGAGACCAGCCTGAGCCAGAGCAGGACCTCCTCTAAAAAAAATTAGCCAAGGATTGTGGCAGGCGCCTGTAGTCCCAGCTACTTGGGAGGCTGAGGCAAAAGGATCACTTGAGCCCAAGAGTTTGAGGTTGCTGTGAGCTGTAACGCCACTGCACTCTACCAAGAGGTGATAAAGTGAGAGTCCGTCTCAAAAGAAAAGCCTCCAGACCCACTCCTATGTTAACCCATTAATCCATTAATCCAGGAATAAATCAATTCTTTCAATCACCTCTTAAAGGCCCAGGTCTCAAACCTGCCACATTGGAAATTAAATTTCGACATGAGTTTTGTAGGAAACAAATATTCAAACCATACCAGTATTTTTGGGGCTTTCTCGATCTATGGTTAATATCTGTCCTTAATTTTGGAACATTCTCAGTAACTGTCACTTCAAATTTTTTCTGTTTCCTTATCTTTTCCAGGTATTCACATTATACATGTGATATACATTTTGGACTTGTCCTAGAGCTGTTAGATATTCTGCTTTTTTTTTTTTTTTTTTTTTTGACGGTGGAAATACTTTATTTTTTGAGACAGAGTCTCACTCTGTCACCCTGGATAGAGTGCCATGGTGTCATACCTCACAGCAACCTCAAACTAGGCTGCTGGGCTCAAGCAATCCTCTTGCCTCAGTCTCCCGATTAGCTGGGACTGCAGGTGCCTGCCACAATGCCTGGCTTGTTCTTTTTTCTATTGTTAGTAGACATGGATCTCACTCTTACTCAGGCTGGTCTCCAACTCCTGAGTTCAGGCAATCCACCAGCCTCAGCCTCCCAGAGTGCTGGGATTACAGGTGTGAGCCACTGTGCCAACCCGGACCTTCTATTTTGCAGGCATGATCTGGTAAGCTCAACGGTGCCCACTCCACAAGGGGAAGCCCAAGAGCCAGAGCGATGGGCCACCCTGGCCTCACACCACTGGGCAGGTGCAGGGAGCGTGGTGGGGAAGGCCCTCAGACCAGGCCGGCGCGCTCCTGGGCAGGATCCGGCCCTTTTTGCGGGCCTTATGCAGGCGGCGCTCTGCCCGGGCCGCCTTCTTCTTGCTCAGTTCTGGCGCCGCCGGTCCTGGCGAGGCGGCATCTTCCCCACCACGTGCGCCGGGCGCTTCTCCCGCAGGCGCTGCCGCGGTGCCGGGCGCTTCTCCTTAGGCCGCAGGGCCTCCTGCAGCAGGTGCTCGCGGTCCCGGATGCGCACGCCCTCGGCCTTGTGCAGCGGGTGGGTCCAGCCCATCTTGGCCTCCAGCTCGCGCGCCTTCCCCTCGTCCCCTTCTCCTTACGCCGCAGGGCCTCCTGCAGCAGGTGCTCGTGGTCCCGGATGCGCACGCCCTGGTCCAGCCCATCTTGGCCTCCAGCTCGCGTGCCTTCCCCTCGTCCTGGTCCCGCAGATCTCCAGCCGGCTCTGCCGCGCCTGCAAACGCTCTAGCAGCTGCCGGCAGTTCCTGCCTGTCAGCGGAGTGAGGTTCCCCTTCACCTTCTGCCTCTTCTCCTCCCCCCGCCGCGCCTTGCTGGCCGGTTCGTCCTCACCCACCCCCACCGTGTTGAAGATCAGCCCCGCTGGCTCCACAGGCTCGCTGCAGGCTGCCCCTGGGGCAGGCTCGGCAGCCTCCTTGGCCTTGGTTGCCTTCTAGGCCCGCAGCTCCGTTCGCTTCCTCTTCTTCCGGTCCCGCTCCAGCTCCTCCGTCTTTTCTCCAAAGTGGCAGGGGACATCTCCTTGGCACTGCCCTGGCCCCGGGCCTCCTGGATCCTCTCGTGAAGTCGCTGGCGAAGAACATCCAGGGCAAAAAGAGAATCGGGCCCTGTGGCCAGGCCATCTGCAGGGGCCGCTGTGGAGCTGGAAGGCTCCTTCTCTTTGGCTTCCTCTGGCCTTGTATCCCCAGAACCTACTAGAGACTTCTCCCCCAGGGACTTGGCCTTGGTATCAGCCGCCTTCTCGTCCTGCTTCTGGAATTTCTTTGGTGTTTTCTTCCTCTTCTTGTTTGGGTGTCCAGCAGCTTCTGATCCTTTGGTTTTGCCTGCCCATTGGGGCTTCTGCGATTCGGGGCCAGGCTGGGAGCAGATTTTCCTGGCCAGGCTCTGCAGGTAGGAGTCCTTGGCGAGCAGGGAGGCCATGGCGGAGGTCTGCACAACTCTCCTTCCGCTCCATTTTTTTTCATTCTTTTTTCTTTGCTTTTTAATTTTGGAAAGTTATACTGACATATTTTCAACCTTACTGAGTCTTTCATTAGTCATGCCCAGTCTGCTAATAAGCCCATAAAAGGCATCTTCTGTTTTTGTTTTAGTGTTTTTTTATTTCTATTTTTACTTATATCATTTCTTTTTGATGCTTTCTTAGACCTCTGTAACTCTGCTTACATTATACACCCATTCTTGTATGTTTACCACTTTTTTCTTTTAGCGCTCTTAGGCTACTAACTATCGTTATTTTAAATGCCCAGTGTGATAATTCCAAACCCTCTGCCACATCCGAATCTTGTTCTTAGGCCTAATTTTTCTCTTTAGACAAACTAGTTAATAAAAAGCTGATTCCCCAAGTTAATACGGAAAGGTAGAAAACCCCAAATAGTCAACACAATACTGAAGAAGAAAAAAGCTAAAAGACTGATACTGCCTGACTTCAAGACATACTATAAAGCTACAGTGATAAAAGCAGTATGTGGCTGGAAAAAAAACTGATTAAAAGATCTGGAAAAAAGATCCACACAAATATAGCCAGCTGATCTTTGACAAAGAAGCAAAGACAATGCGATCAAGAAAGGATTGTCTTTTCAACAAATGGTGGTAAAATAACGGGACATTCACATGCAAAATTTAAAAGAGAATCTAGAAGTCTGGGTGTCAAGCCTGTAATCCCAGCACTCTGGAAGGCTGCCTGAGTTTATGAGTTCAAGACCAACCTGAGCCAGTGCAAGACCTCACCCCTCAAAATAGCCAGGTTTGTGGCAGATGCCTATAGTCCCAGCTACTTGGGAAGCTGTGGCAAGACAATCACTTGAGCCCAAGAGTTTGAGGTTTCTGTGATACCACAGCACTCTACCAAGGACCACAAAGTGAGACTCTGTTCCCCACCTCCCCAAAAAAGAATCTAGACACAAACTTTATATCTTCCACTAAAATTAATTCAAAATGGATCATAATGGCTCAGCGCCTGTGGCTCAATGGGCTAAGGTGCCAGCCACATACACCTGAGCTGGCGGGTTAGAATCCAGCCTGGGCCTGCCAAACAACAATGACGGCTGCAACCAAAAAGAATGGCCAGGCGTTGTGGTGGGCGCCTGTAGTCCCAGCTACTTGGGAGGCGGAGGCAAGAGACTCTCTTGAGCCCAGGAATTGGAGGTTGCTGTGAGCTGTGATGCCCGGCACTCTCTCTAGGTGACAGCTTGAGGCTCTATCTCAAAAAAAAAAACAAAATGGATCATAAACATAAATGTAAAACACAAAACTTTAAGACTTCTAGAAGAAAACATAAGAGATAAACAAGGTGACCTCAGGTTGGGCAATGAGTTTTTTAATACAAAAACAAATATGTTATCAGTGAAAATAAAATGATTGGACTTTACTGAAATCAAAACTGTCTTTGTAAAATTCACTACTAAGAAAATGAAAAGACAACCTACTAATTGGAACAAAAATCTTTGCAAAGCACATAACAGATAAAGGTCTTGTATTCAAAATATACAAAGAACTCTTAAAACTCAGCAGTAGAAAAAAAAAAAAACCTTGCTCAATTTTAAAATGGGAGAACAAACTGAATGGATGCCTTACCTGAAATATAAAGATGTCACATAAGCAAATAAAAAGATACTCAACATCATATTTCATTAGGGAATTACAGGTTAAAACAACAGTAAGATGCCACTACACATCAATAAGATGGCTAAAATCCAAACACCGACACCACCAAATGCTGATGAGGATGGGGAGCAACAGGAACTCTTTCATTCATTGCTGGGAGGAATGAAAATGGTAGTCATTTCAGAAGATTGTCAGTTTCTTTCTTTTTTTTTTTTTTTGTAGAGATAGAGTCTCACTTTGTCACTCTCAGTAGAGTGCTGTGGCATCACAGCTCACAATAACCTCCAGCTCTTTGGCTTAGGCTATTCTCTTGCCTCAGCTCCCAAGTAACTTGAACTACAGGCACCCCCCACAATGCCCGGCTATTTTTTTGTTGCAGTTTGACTGGGGCTGGGTTTGAACCTGCTACCCTCGGTATATGGGGCTGGCATCCTACCCACTGAGCCACAGGCGTCGCCCTGTTTGTCAGTTTCTTAAAAAGCTAAATAAATTTTTACTCTATGATCCAGCAATCAAACTTCTTAATATTTACCCAGATTATTTGAAAACTTACATCCACAAGAAAACCTGCATGTGAATCCTAATTGCTTTATTCCTAATTGCCAAAACTTGGAGACAACCCAGATATCCTCTGGTAGGTGAACGGATAAACTGATACACACAAACAATGGAATATTATTCAACACCAACAAGAAAAGAGCTATCAAGTCATTAAAAGACATGGAGGATGGGTGGTGCCCATGGCTCAAGGAGGAAGGCGCCGGCCCCATATACCAGAGGTGGTGGTTTCAAACCCAGCCCCAACCAAAAAAAAAAAAAAAAAATAGGCAAAAAGAAAAAAAAAAAAGAAAAAATGGAAGAATCTTAAATGCTTATTGCTAAGTGAAAAGACTACCTGTATTTTGCTATGTATCATGCACACTTTTTTGCCCAAATTTGTGAGGGTAAAATAAGTATGCAAATTATACATGGGTAGTAAGGCTCAGCAATGAGGGAGCCCAGAGGGTCTTCTGGGGCCATCACGGCCCCCTAGCTGGGCCTGCTGGGTCACGGGGTTCCAGTCTGGGAGGACCTGGGATCCAGTGGAGCAGACCAGAGTAGCCTCCACCAAGCACCATAACCAGGGGAGGGGCGGTGGTGGGGCCGGCAAGGCAGGACACTGCCATGCAGGGTGAGGGCCACAGCCCAAGGCTCACTGCAGGGAGGGGACCAGGAGCCCCATGCAGGCTCTGGGGACCTGCCTAGCTACCACCCCACTGGTCACATGTGTGGTCATCCCATCTGTGGCCCCAATGTGGCAGGGAGGGAGGGGCTCCTGGGAGAGATAGAAAAGGGGCAGCCTTCACGGAGCAGGCAGTATGATCTGCACGTGTACCAGAGGCATTAGCCGTTCCCAGATGTGTCTCTCCAGCTGACATCCAGCCACTTTTTTAAGGGGCATTTTCCTGAAAATTTGGGCCAAAATTTGAGTGTGCGTTATACGTGGGAGTCTATTATACACGGCAAAATACAGCATATACTATGTGATTCCAACTATATGATGTATTGGAAAGGCAAAACCGGAAAGATTGCAAAAAGAACCATGGTTGCCAAAGGTTCAGGAGAAGAGCGGGATGAATAAGTGAAGCACAGGGGATTGTTAGGACAACTGAAGTGTTCTGTGTGATACTGTGATGGAACATCCATGTCACAAATTTGTCAAAATCCAAAATACAACACGAAGAGTGAACCCAAAGGTAAGCTATGTACTTCAGTTAAAAATAATCCATCAATATTGGTTTGTTAATCCTAACAAGTGTATCACACTAATGCAAGACATTAGTAACAGGAAACTGTGAGAGAACAGGGAGTGTGTGGGAACTCGAGTTTCTGTGCAATTTTTCTAATAAACCTAAAATTGCTCCAAAAAGTAAAGTCTATTAAAGTGTTTTTAAATCTCTAAACAAACACATTTCTGCTCTACTGATGGTAGTCTCAGAACAAAAGCAGAGTACAGTTCAGCAAACAAAGTGGTATCTACATGTAATTTTCCAAGAGTGTTTTTCACTAAATAACCTGAAGCAGTTTCCTCAGACTCCAAGTAAATAAGCTGAGTTTAGTCTATAGCTTATGGGTCATCCTGGCCTATTTTCTACAAAACAAAAAATCTTCCCCATCAGTTACTTCACGCATTACTTCTTCACATGTTTTTGTTCCTCAGAACCTTCTATATTTATATATATATATATATTTTTTTTTTTTTTGAGATAGAGTCTCACTATGTTGCCCTCAGTAGAGTGCAGTGACATCACAGCTCACAGCAACCTCAAACTCTTGGGCTTAAGAGATTCTCTTGCCTCAGCCTCCCTAGTAGCTGGGACTACAGGCTCCCACCACAGCGCCTGGCTATTTTTTGGTTGTCGTTGTTGCAGTTGTCATTGTTGTTTAGCTGGCCCAGGCCAGGTTCAAACCCACCACCCATGGTGTATGTGGCTGACTCTGTAACCACTGTGCTACCAGCGCCGAGCCCTACCTCAGATACTTTAAAGTTCTTTCATACCTGACATTTATCCTTTTATCACAATTATTATTATTTTACATGATTGCCACCATTTTCTTTCTTTCTTTTTTTTTTTTTTTTGTTTTCAGTTTCTGGCCGGGGCTGGGTTTGAACCAGCCACCTCCGGCATATGGGGTCAGCACCCTACCCCTTTGAGCCACAGGCACTGCCCTGCCACCACTTTCTTTCAACAAAACCAAGCTCATGTTCTCTGGGGCCCTGGATTTTCTTGGGTATCTCTTAACTCTCATGGATTTCCTGAATTTCACATCTTCTTTTCCTTGCTATCTTGTCATCTTGCAGAAATTACTCCTGCTTTATAAATCTTCTCCTAAAGTCTTTCTCTTTTCATGATCTCTCTCTTTTTTTTTTTTTGGCCATGGCTGGGTTTGAACCCACCACCTCTGGCATATGGGGATGGTACCCTACTCCTTTGAGCTACAGGCACCACCCTATTTCATGATCTCTTTAAAGAGACAGTTCAGCAAGCAAGTTTCAGAGATCTGACTTGGGATATCATATGACTAGGAGATAGAAAACATAAGAAACATAAAGAACAGACAGAGTAAATGATTCTTGGCTTGAATATATATGAGTCAGGGTTCTCCAGAGGAACAGAACCAATAGGATAGAGAGAGAAATATAAAAGGAAGTTTATTATGGGATTTGGTTCATGTGATTATGGAGGCTAAGAAGTCCCACGATGTGCCATCTGCAAGCTGAAGAATCAGGAAAGCCAGTGGTGTGATTCAGTCCAAGTCTGAAGGCCTGAGAACTGGGGCAGGGACGGAGGGCTGGCCCTGGTATGAATCCCAGAGTCTGAAGGCTCAAGAATGGGGAGCGGCCCTGCCTGGGGGCAGGAGAAGATGAGTATCTCAGCTAAAAAAGAAAGAGTGAATTCACCCGTCCTCTCCATTTTATTCTATATGAGCTCTCAACTGAATGAACAATGCCCACCCACATTGGTGAGGAAGCATCTTTTTTATTCAGTCTATTGATTCAAATGCTAATCTCTTCTAAGGCAACCTTACACCCAGAAATAATGTATTACTGGATATCCGGGCATCCTGTAGCCTAGTCAAGTTGACACACAAAATTAACCATTGTAGATCATAAATCATAAAATGAGTAAAACTTTGAAGTTATATTGTGTCTTCTGCATCTCAATCTAATCCTCTTCCACTACAAAAAAATTATCATCTTAAGTAAAGAGAAGAATAAGCATGCAATTGCCCTCCTACCACTCAGCAGAAAGAGGAAAGACAGATCTCAGGAAAGCTACAATAATATTTTTATTATCACCTCTGATATTCAGGAACCACAACAAAACTTTCTTGTCTGGAGCAACATGTCTTAAATATAAACTAAACTGATAACTAAGCTGATATATGGTTGTTTTAAATAACCAAAAATGTGGATGCAGAAGTTGATTAATTTGTAGGGTGTTCATGTCTGTATGATTACTATTATTCAACTACTATCACAGCCAAGAAATGGGAGAGCATCACAATTCAGAAATGATGCAAATGATCTTTCTTGAAGACCACTGGCACCTGAAAAATGTGAGGGGTGTGTACACCTGTGTTATAATTCACAATTATAGAGCTCGGGAGTAACACTGGTGGAAAGCAAGGCCAACTAGAATGTTTTGGCACCATCTAACAGCCTCCTTATAAGGATCACCACTGAGCATCACTGGGACACTGAAGTAAAACACTGCAGTGAAGAGAATCTGCACTCGAATTAATTTAAAGTTACGATTCCATGTGGGTGCAGCCATATTCTTCTAACATATAAACACCCTTTATAAACAGCAGGCGCAGTTGCAAACTACTTCAGTGAATAGGCAGCCACAAAACAAAATCTTCTGTCTGCCTACTGAATATACTAATACGAGAAGACTATGATTTTGGCCACATTAACACCATTGCATGACAACCTAAACACATTCCCCAAATAAAATATCCTTTGCAGGACAGTGCAGTGCAAAAACAGCATCCTGATACAACGTTTAATTTTTTTTTTTTTTGAGACAGAGTCTCACTTTGTCACCATGTGTAGAGTGCCATAATGTCACAGCTCACAACCTCAAATTCTTGGGCTTAAGCGATTCTCTTCCCTCAGCCTCCTAAGTAGCTGGGACTACAGGTGCCCACCACGATGCCTGACTATTTTTAGAGGTAGGGTCTTGCTCTGGCTCAGGCTGGTCTTGAACCTGTGAGCTCAAGCAATCCACCTCCCTCAGCCTCCCAGAGTGCTAGGATTACAGGCGTGAACCACCCACCGAGCTCATTTAATTTTTTTTTAAGTTCTACCATCATGAGCAACTGTTTCAATAAAAATATCTAAATCATTATTGAATCAATGGCTATTGAATCATTATTTCTATTTCTGTAGACAGAGATTATTCCTTCACATATTCATTGTCTGATCAAATCTGAATTACTTACATCACTCAGTGTTTTTCATGACCCCATTTTGCTTAAAGGTATGGTCCAGACATCTTACAAAGGTCTTGCAACAGGTAAGGTAAAGGTCTCTACCTTTCTGGCTAAATTGAAAGGACTTGTTCACAAAATAGAACAACCCCCAGGGACAGCGGCTCACAACCATCATCCTAGCACTGAGGCTGAGGCAGGTAGATTGCTTGAGCTCATGTGTTCACAACCAGCCTGAGCAAGAGAGAGACTCCATCTCTACTAAAACTATAGTTTTCTATAGAAAAACTAGCCGGGCATGGTGGTGGACACCTGTAGTCCCAGCTACTTGGGAGGTTGAGGCAAGAGGTTCATTTGAGCCCCCAGAGACTGAGGTTGTAGTGAGCTATGAAGCTGCCATGGCACTCTACCCAGGACAACTCTACCCTATCTATGTAATAGGTTACATAGATGTTTTTTAAATGAAACAGAGTATTACTCTCAAAAAAAAGAAAAAATAGTACTGCCCTTTCATGCCCCATGCTTAACACATCTTCTCCCTTTATGAAGATGGTCCTTTCATTTTTGCCCGTGTCTCCTCCCCATCATTTGAGATTTGAATCAGGTACCATCCCCTCCCTCTGCTTCCTCAGGAAGATTTGTCACTCTTTCCCTCATGTTGTCATATGACAAGGTACGACGAGCTGTTTTATTGTGATTGCTACATGCCTATGTTTCCTAGACAACCACAAACTGCGGGTGGCAGGAACCATATCTTAGTTATTTGTTTCCTCAGCATCTGGCTCGAATAATAGTTATATAGATATTTTTTAAATGAAAGAACACATTCAGATTTTGTTGCATTTTAGTGAGGCTTTTCTCCACAAAGATGTTTTTCTAATGTCTACCATTCTTTAGGATAACAGATTTTTACTAAGTCAGAACAACTAAGGTGATATCAGAAATATGTTCAGCAAAATTTTTTATATAACTTTCATTTCATTTCTGATAATAAAAATTTACTATAGAAATCTGAGAAAATCACAGAAGGGCAAATAAGAGAATCATAATAATTAAAAA
This sequence comes from Perodicticus potto, assembly GCA_963574655.1. Classification (NCBI taxonomy): domain Eukaryota; kingdom Metazoa; phylum Chordata; class Mammalia; order Primates; family Lorisidae; genus Perodicticus; species Perodicticus potto. The sequence goes on along the minus strand of CAUYRH010011697.1, from coordinate 3,709 downwards.
TCCCATAGCCTGGGTGGTCCCTGTAGCTCAAGGAGTAGGGCACTGGTGGGTTCAAACCTGACCCCAGCCAAAAACTGCAAAAAAAAAAAAAGCCCACAGCCTTGGTGATAACCATTATTATCAATTTTTGTATATTATCTTCTCTATTTTTTTTTTGAGACAAAGTCTCACTTTGTCGCCCTTGGCAGAGTGCTGTGGCATCACAGCTCACAGCAACCTCCAACTTTTGGGCTTAGGTGATTCTCTTGCCTCAGCCTCCCAAGTAGCTGGGATAGGCACCCGCCACAACACCCGGCTATTTTTTTGTTGCAGGTTTGGCCAGGGTCGTGTTTGAACCCACCACCCTTGGTATATGGGGCCAGCGCCCTACTCACTGAACTACAGGCACTGCCCTTTCTTCTTTATTTATTTATTTATTTATTATTTATTTATTTATTTTGTAGAGACAGACTCTCACTTTATCGCCCTTGGTAGAGTGCCTTGGCATCTCACACAGCTCACAGCAACCTCCAACTCCTGGGCTTAGGCGATTCTCTTGCCTCGGCCTCCCGAGTAGCTGGGACTACAGGCGCCCGCCACGACGCCCAGCTATTTTTTGTTTTGCAGTTCCACCGAGGCCAGGTTTGAACCCAACACCTTCGGTATATGGAGCCGGTCTCCTACTTGATGAGCCACTGGCGCCACCCTCTTCTCCATTTTTTAAGTTATATGGTTAGAATTATAATCTGCAAGCATTTCAGAAGTCTGGGCACTTCTTTTTTTGCAGTTTTTGGCAGGGGCCGGGTTTGAACCCGCCACCTCCAGTATATGGGGCTGGCGCCCTACTCCTTGAGCCACCGGCGCCATCCAAAGATGATATATCACAAGAGTTTTCCGTATCACTAAAAAAATCTTCAAGAAAATTCACCGGATTCATAGAAATATAATATTTTATTTAACCTTTTCCCGATGTTGGACAGTTGTGCTCTTTTATATTTTTACTACAGTAGAACCTCCGTAGCTGACCACCTCCCTACAGTGACCACCTCCTTAAGGTGACTTAATTTTCATAGTCCAGACATGGACCACCTGGACGTATCAATATGGCTCCTAGTTCCTTGTGCTGACCACCTCTGCCTGGTGACCAGTTTGTTACATTCCCTTGGGTGGTCAACTTACAGTCTACCGTATTTTAAATAACACTAAAAGAAATATTTCTACACACAAATCTTAGTGAATACTTCTGATTACTGCCTTACAATGGAAGTGTCTTCTTAGAGTTTGAATTATTGGTTATGAACATTTGTAAGGCTCTTAGTCCAAATTCATTTGATTTCCAAAATCTTTATCCACCCAGTAATAGTACAGAAATCTGCTTATTCTGCTGGCTCTTCACCACATAGAATACTACAGCAGTTGTTTTTAATCTGTGCTAATTCGTTGGGTGAAAATGATACATTTTTATTGTTTTAACTTTTATTTCATTGATGACTAATGAGGATAATAATTTTTATACCATTTTTACTCCTTATTTTGTATATTTTCCATTCATTTCTTTACTCTAATTTCAACTGGGTATTGATGTTTTCCTTTTTTTTTTTGCCTGAGACAGTTTGACTATCAGGTTGACTTTGTCAACCTAGGTAGAGTGCAGTGGCATCATAGCTCACAGCAACATCAAACTCTTGAGCTCAAGCAATCCTCTTGCCTCAGTCTCCAGAGTAGCTGGGACTACAGGCCCCCACCACAACACCCAGCTACTCTTTTTTCTTTCTTTCTTTTTTTTTTTTTAGAGATGGACTTCCATTTCGCTCAGGCTATTCTCGAACTCCTGAACTCAGGCAATTCACCCTTCTCGACCTCCTAGGGTGCCTGGCCTGTTGATGTTTTTCTTGATGTGTATATATGCTCGTTAAAAATTGATGATATTAATATTTTATCACATCATAACAAATATTTTTCTCAATATACTGTTTACTTTTCTGTATTTGTTTTTGACATTATAAATAAGGAAAGAGGTATAATTTATCATTTGTCTAGGGAGAGGCCAGTCACAAATTCCTTGAGAGACTGATGAAGTATCACATTAGAAAAATATATGCACACCCACACAAACAATTTTAAAGAATTTATGGATCTCTTGAGCTCCATCTATAGACTATCTCAATTACCTAACCTACCACATAACCTCACAGGGTGATATAAACTCACTATAATTCCTAATCGCCTCATAACCTCACGGGGTGATATAAACTCACTGTAATTTCTTACCAGTTTTGATGTATGAAAAGAATGTGGCCTGGTGAGGTGGCTCATGCCTGTATTCCCACCACTCTGGGAGACCAAGGCAGGTGGATTGCTTGAGCTCGGGAGTTCGAGATCAACCTGAGCAAGAGCCAGACCCCATCTCTACTAAAAAGAGAAGAACTAGCCAGGCATGGTGGCCGGCACCAGTAGTCCCAGCTACTTGGGAGGCTGAGGCAGGAGAACGGCTTGAGCCCAGGAGTTTGAGGTTGACATGAACTGTGATGTCACCGCACTGTACCCAGGGCATCTCTACCCAGAGTGAGACTGTTTCAAAAAGAAGAGAGAGGGAAGAATGGGGAATGAATTCCACGCCCTCTTGAATTGGGAAGAAGCAGTCTTCAACAGTAAAAGGAAACCGTGTCAGAGGTGGGAAATCCTGAGCTGTTAGTCTAATTCTGTCACTAGGTAAATAAACTGGTAAAAAATACTTAATCTTTGTCTTGTACACACGCATTGATGTTTTCACTCTATATGTGTGTACGTGAAAGTAGTGTGTGTGTGTTGAAATGAGAATTAATATTATCTAAGATTTTCTCTATTTCTAATAGAGAAATGTATATATACTGTATACCAAAGTAATGTTCTGTTATACAACACTTCTATTTTGAAGTCATTAAAAACCATCCTGGAAAAAGACACATAAACTCTAAACAACACAGCTGTGACTATTCAGCACTCCTTAGTTACAAGTAGTTATACCACCATTTAATGGTGTCATTAAAAATACATTGTCACCATAGAAACTGCAACTTTATAGGATACCAAATCTTTCTTTGAAATGTTCATGCTGAACAGCTTACATTGTCTTATGTAATGATGATGCCTTCACTTTTTTTTTCCTCTTTAGCAGACATACAGCTTTCCCTTCTCCCCCAATTTATTTGTAACCAAGAAAAACTATCAAGATCTGTTGAAAATTGTGTGTTGACACCTTACAAGGAAAAAAAAAAGAATTGCTTAAAGAACAAAAACCTTGTAAAATAAACAATATTACCAGTTGTCAGTGGCACCACTGTCTTATAGATTGGGAAAAACAAAAGCTTTCAAAGTCATGGGACGGGACAGCCATTGCAGTTCATTGAGCTCCATAGAGACAGCGCCGGGGCAAGTGAGAGCCGGACGGGCACTGGGCGACTCTGTGCCTCGCTGAGGAAAAATAACTAAACATGGGCAGAGGAGATCCTAAGAAGCCAAGAGGAAAATGTCATCATATGCATTCTTCGTGCAAACTTGTCGGGAGGAGCACAAGAAGAAGCACCCAGATGCTTCGGTCAGCTTCTCAGAGTTTTCTAGGAAGTGCTCAGAGAGGGGGAAGACCATGCCTGCTAAAGAGAAAGGAAAATGTGAAGATATGGCAAAGGCGGACAAGGCCCGGTATGAAAGAGAAATGAAAACCTATATCCCTCCTAAAGGGGAAACAAAA
>CAUYRH010011691.1:0-88759 GCA_963574655.1 Perodicticus potto | reverse complement strand
GAGACTCGCTTGAGCCCAGGAATTGGAGGTTGCTGTGAGCTGTGATGCCACGGCACTCTATCCAGGGCGACAGCTTGAGGCTCTGTCTCAAAAAAAAAAAACAAAAAAGAGACTCTGCCCAGAGTGCTTCCTGGAAACTCTCCTAACAATAGTTCTACCCCCCACGAGAAGTTGTTTTCTTCTCCCTTCCTGGGAAGTCATTCCAGTTACCTCGGAACGGAAATGCTCACGTGAACAACACTGGAGTATAATTAGTGACACGCCTTCCTCAGTTTCCCACTTTGTGTTACACCTGGACAGTCTTCTGCCACCTTGGGAATTCAGTGGCAACAATTTATCAAGGCAGGTCTGGGTGGAAATGTCTGGCCGCCTCAACACCCCAGCTGTGTTTGTTTATTCTATTTTCTCCCTCTTCAGAGGCAGTCAGCACAAACTTTCTAGAAAGTTGAATTAGTTTGAAAGCCATCACACTGCCCTCCCTAGTGTCCTTTTAATGTGGTCTTAATGTCCTTTCTGTGTGGGTGCCTCTGTCCATGAAACTAGAGGAGAAATATTTTTATTTGAAGAGAATTGGAATGCCCTAGCCCAGAAGCTGTAGTCTTAGAAGAAGTAAGAGAAGAGCGACATGGGGACTTTACAGCTAGGAAGTGACTTTGCAATGCAAGAAGCACCTTTCTCTTCTTGCTGATATGTCAGTTGTCACAGGCTTTCTGCACTGTGGCACCTGGTTTTCTTAGTAAAATAAGTCTTTTCATTTGGAATTTTCATCCTCCCGTTAATTGGTGACAGTGCTATCACAGCCTCCTTCACAACCATATAATCTGGGCTATATTCCCTTTTCTGTATCAATTCTTAGTGCATTATTCTAACGCTAAGCCACCAAGAAAGTCAGAATCTGCACCAAGGCTGTCTCCAAGGTACTTGTGAAAATACATTTAGCCTGTCCTACTTCTCTGAGCTACCTACCTTTGATAAGAGGTCTCTCTTCTCACAGGCTTTATGTAAGGCACAGACTCTTTCTGGAGGCATTCTTTGCATTTGGGGAAAAAAAAGTATTATCAGTGAGTATCAATTATAATGAGGCATTTTTAGTAGGGCTTGATAATGTTGGAACCAGGAAACAGTGGCCTCTGAGCTGAGATCCTGGCAGCTGCATTTTATTAACCCAAGTCAGGGTGTTAAGCTGATTTTCAGACTTGATTGACAGAACCCTTTCAGCACAAGCCCCAGAAAACTATTAGGAGGAAAGAATCCCATCGAGGCATTCTGCCTGTAATAGTTTTAATGCAGAGATGCATTTGATCAGCAGCATGCTGAGCTCATATCATTTCCAGAGCGAGTAGCAATGTGGTGCCAGTGTCATTTACCACAACCAATTATGGGACATCCTGACAACATTTAAAACAGAATTGGATTAAGAAAAATTCATCTCAAGATTGTGGCCTGAGAAGCAAAATCCCAGAATTTTTAGTGGATCTCATTCTTCATTTCTTTCATTACAAGACTAAGTTGAAGAAGAAGGAAGAGGGGGAAAAAATGCTTTTAGGGGCAAGATGTTGAAAGAAAGCATAAAATTGGAATTGGATTGGCCCTCCATTTTCTTCAGGACACTTTCCATCGCTGCAAATCTTCTCTTAAATATAACAGTTGGACAGTCTTTCTTTAGGCACCAGATTCACTTCCCCAAATCAGACAATGCATTTCTGAGCCTTTTTACCATTCTTATCTCCTGCAAAAGGCATAGGTCTAATGAGGAAAAGCCCCTGGGATATAAAACATGAGCAATAAAGCTGTCATTCCTAAGGCTCTACTGCAGGAGATCAGTGTTGGCTGGTCTCACAGACCAATGGAGAGATGTCTTTTAGATATTTTGTATCTTAAGAAGATCGAATAGCCTTTGCTTATCTTTTGAACAAACTATCCACAAATTTCTTTGGGATGGTTCACTGGAAGTACTTGCCCAGGAAATCGAATATCAAATGTTTCTCTTTTTCTGTTTTTTATAATAGCTTTATTGAGTTACTGGTTCTAAAAGTAATCCATGTTCTAGCCAGGCACAGTGAGTGGCTCATGCCTCTAATCCTAGCACTTTGGGAGGCCAAGGCAGGAGGATCACTTGAGGCTAGGAGTTCAAGACCAACTTGAGGAATATAGCGAGACCCCCTCTCTACAAAAAAATAAGAAATTAGCCAAGCATGATGATGTGTGCCTGCAGTCCCGGCTACCAAAGAGGCTGAGGAATAATAATTGAGCCCAAGATTTTGAAGTTACAGTGAACTGTGATCGGGCCGCTGCACTCCATCCGGCCCAGGCAACAGAACTAGACTCTATATCTGAAAAAAATAAAAGTAATGCATGTTCGTTGCAAAAAAAATCAGAAAATACAGGAGAAAGCCAAGAAAAATAAAAGTATTATTGAGAGATGAGCACTGTTGGTATTCTGGCATCACCCACACACGTATCTAGATAGCATAACATGGGCTTTAGAACAAACGCCTTTTGTCGTTCAACAATACCTTATAAACATTTTCCCATAACAATAACTGTGCATGTACACTATTGCAGATTTTATTGTGTCAGCACTATTTTAACTAGTCCTGTGCTGGTAAACATCTAAACTGCCCTTTTGCTCCTCTTTTAAATAATACAGCAGAGCCTCCATAGGTGACCGCCTCCCAACATTGACTACCTCCTAAGTTGAACTAATTTCCATTGACGGGACATGCACCACACATGCATATCAGTACAGTAGGCCTCATTCCTTATTTTGACCACCTCGGTATGTTGACTAGTCTCTGACAGTCCCTTGGGTGGTCGGTGCATACAGGTATTGCCATACATCCCTGTACAGCAAAGATCCTCAAGCTTTAATGTGACTAAGAATTATCGGAGCTATTTTTAAATATCGGTGCATGAGCTTCACATCTTCAATAAGAAAGGCATGAGAGGCTTGGCGCCCGTTGCTCAGTGGTTAGGACACTGGTCACATACACCAGGGCTGGTGGGTTCAAACTTGGCCCAGGACTGCTAAACAACAATGGCAGCTATGACATAGCCAGGCATTATGTCAGGTGTCTGTAGTCCCAGCTACTTGGGAGGCTGAGGCAAGAGAATCGCTTGAGCCCAAGAGTTTGAGATTGCTGTGAGCTGTGATGCCACAGCACTCTACCCAAGGTAAAGCTTGAGACTGTGTCTCAAAAAAAAAAAAAGAAAGCTTGAGACCCAGGAATCTGCATTTTATCGAGAACTACAGGTAAAATTGATGCTGATAGTGCTCAAATCACACCTTGAGAAATATACATCTTTGCAAACTTATCTAATGATTACCTTAAGATAAAGTTTTAGAAGTGCAGTTATTATTCTGGCAAAGGCAAAATGCAGTGTAGCATTTCAACGATCTGCCTTGTTTGTACTTACCTTGGGGCAAAAAAGATTGGGTATGTGCTGTAAGGTGGGAAATGTGTTTGAGGCATGGATAGACAGAGTAAGCCTGCTCAAGGGCCCTCAGCACCAGCCCTTGGGTGTCTGTGGGATGCACAAATCCTCCTCAAGTAACCCCTTGGTTCTCCACTGGAGCCCAGCGATGAGAAGAGTTGAGCACGGGAAGGAGGGAAGACACAGGTGGGAGTGAGTTCAACCAGTGGGCTGGAGAAGTTGGTTCCCGAGAGGGGCGGAGGCCATCTCCACTGGCACAGGGGATTGCCGCCCACAATGGGTCACCAAATGAGACAGCCTTCTCCCCAACCTCACGTGTATCAAATTGGACTTGATTAGCATGGTGTTCCCGCCCCAGATTTCTCAGGAGTTTGAAAGATGAGAGCAAAAGAGAATATAGGTCTTTCTCCATTTCAAGGATGTGAGCGCGTAAGGGCATGCGCACTCATCCATACTGACAGACGCAGACACATGTTCCCTGCTTACAATCTCCAAACTCCAGATGCAGGACTCCCAACTAGAAACTTCACATAAAGAATAATTTCACTGAAGGCTACCAAAAATACTGTGCTATGAAAATACTTTTGCCTTTTTTCTTTCCTTGGTAAATGCTATTGAAATATGACAGGCATACAGGAAAGTGTTCACATCAAAAGTTTAAAAATTAAACAAATTTTCACAAAGTGAGTACACTGATGTAACCATCATTCTGATCAAGAAATAGAACAATACCCTGATCCCAGAAGGCCCCTGGTGTCTACTCACAGTCACTCTCCCCAAGGGTAACCGTCATCCTGATTTCTGACAGTTTCCACAAGTTTGGCTTATTTTTGAGCTGTATATAAATGGAAAAATAATATATGAGCTCTTTTCTTTCAAAAAATTTTTGAATAGATTTTATAGATCGTTAGTTTAACTCTTCATATCATGTGCAGTCATAGCCTAATCTTGAAGCAAAGCAAAAAATTTTAAGGCATATGCTTCAAATAAGTCAATGTCCACTTGTGCCATAAAAATTGGATAGCTTCATATAAGATGAGCCCCTCTGAGTCCCTGGGGCTCCCATACCTGTCCATGGTAAGGTAATAGGATCCTAAAAGGCTACTCCCCAGTGTATATGCAGTCTGACAAATAAGTTTGCTAACTCATCCTAGAAAAAGTGCTACATACCTCATTGCTCAGTAGCACTTTCTTTTTCTTTTCTTTTTTTTTTTTTTCTGAGAGTCCCACTTTGTTGCCCTCAGTAGAGTGCTGTGATGTCATAACTCACAGCAAACTCAAACTCTTGAGCTCAAGGGATTCTCTTGCCTCAGCCTCCCAAGTAGCTGGGACTACAGGCACCTGCCACAATGCCCAGCCATTTTTTTAGAGACAGAGGTCTCGCTCTTCTCAGGCTGGTCTTGAACCCATGAGCTCAAGTAATCCACCCACCTCAGCCTCCCAGAGTGCTAGGATTACAGGCATGAGCCAACATGCCCAGCCAACTATCATCACTTTCTAAGTACTCCTCTTGGGAGGCTGCAGCAAGGCTAGTGCCTAGTCCACTCCTTAAAGGAATGTTGGAACTCTTTTTCGGGAATGACCATCAGAGAGCTGTCATTGTAAGAGATTCGACAATTAAGTTCCTGAACTTGCCACCATGTGCTTCCATTGACACACTGTACAAACAATCCAGTAAGGTTTCATAACCTTGGCATATCGGGGTCTCGCGGCTGTGCTCATGTCAATGTGTGGCTATATCTTGCTGAGTGGCATTCTGCTGTTGTGTGTTTCAGGGTGCCATATGACAGCTCTGATGGCCATTCCAGAAAAAGAGTTCCAAAATTGCCCTGAAAGGTGGACTGGGTGCTGGCATCAATGCACAGCTTCCCAAGGGGAGTACTTTGAAGGTGACCGTAGTGATAGTCAGCAATTGAGGTATGTAGCACTTTAGATGAGTTCATGAACTTAATTGTCAGGCTTCATATGACAGATAACTTGAGAGGCAGTATAATGTAGTAGATAAAAAAAGATTAGCTTTGGAACCATAAAGAACTGAGTTCAAATAGAATCATCTCTACTTAGCAGCCATACTATCTTCATGAAGCCACGTAATCTCTGTAGGGCGGTTACTTTTACACCTGTACAATGGGGCACTATCTCACTGGGTTGTTGCGAAAATTAAGTAAGATCCCAGATATAAAGTACTTGGCATATTACAGGCACTCATAAATATTCATTGCCTTTCTCCCTTCCAGACTAAATCTTGATTCTTCATCAAATTCAGTCTGTGTGTTCACACAACCTAAGTAAATATACTTTCAATGGCAACTGTTTGAACCCACTAACTAGTAAGTTTAAAATAATTTGGAGACCAAGTTTGTGATCTAAGGGATTAAAGGTGCTGACACAGTCTTTTTCAGAACTGAGAAATGTCACCCTTCATCCTTTGGAAGCTGGAACGGCTTCATGCCCCTCAAATTTTCCACTATGCTGGCCTAGCTGTTTATTTATTAATGATTTGCATCATGAAACCATTGCCGTCTCAGCTTCCTGTGATGGCCTAAACATGCACAAAAAACCATCATTTTCAACAAAAGCACAAAGCATCCAAATGCCTGTGCTTCCCGTGACATTATTATTTTACTAATAGCCATTCTGCCGATCCGTTGCTAATGGCCTTTTCAGTTAGACACGCACACAATCGTGTAACAATCATGTGATTTCTGCATTTCTACCAGTATAAATATGAAAACCTCTGACAGATTGCTAATGAGCTGGTGTTGGAATTACAGAGTAGTCTGTTATCATTTGTCCATTCACAGTTTCCTCACCAGCCCATCTGTGCTCGGAACACAGCCACCGCAGAGCGTGCAGGCTGGGACAGTTTCTCCATTTACACCTTTTGCCTTCAGAGGCCTCTGGGAAAGCCTGTCCCTAATTAAAGATTTTAACAAACATATTGCCAGCTTTCTAACACTGTTATTAAACTGCTCTCTTTTGTTAGGAGAGGTGCCGTTTGTCAGCAGTTCGTAGATTTAGATATTTAGCGTGTTGTTTCTGTAGCTCGGCAAAATATTTGTGTTTTTAGAATAATTCAATTAGTATGTTACGCCTGCATCTACCTGTATGTACAATAAATACACATGGCACACAGGCTATCCAAATCCTGTGTAATTATTCAGACTCACGAGGACAACAAAGAAACATGGTGTTTCTGTGGACACAAAGATCTCCGCCCAAAACAAGGTAGATTGGAACGTTCTAAGGTCGGGACTATTCAAACAAAATGATCAGATGCACATCATGGCTCAGGTAATCTGGGGCAAGGGCAAAGTGCCTTCCAGCTGAAATATTTGTATAATTAAGGCACATTGAGGAGGAATCTGATTTACCTGGTGGAATGTGCCTAGCTGAGAAAGCAGGGCCCCATTACCCCCAAAGGTTTCACCATGGAGCCATGGTTCACAATCAGTATAGGTGTGGTGTGGGCCATGGGGTGGGGGAAAAGGGACATCAAGCTGGGGGTCTCTGCATGCCCTCTCTCACCCTCGTCATCAGATCTGCAGGGTTGAGAATCACTGTACCAGACCTCCGAGGGAGGAGAGAGCTATGGAGCTGAGAGCCTGCCACTCCAGGAAAAGGCTCTCCGATCACCCCTCTTAGAAATGCGTTCCTCTTCACTCACTTTGGGGAGTGGCCCAGAGGGTGTCTCTGAATGCTGCTCTTGGAGTTACTTCCACCAGTGACACCCTGACACTGCGGGACTATGAGATGCATCTTTAGTGTGGAAGCCTGTGGCCACTTACTGCTTTGAAATGTTAATGTCGGTTTTGAAACTTTGATTTAATCCTGGAATTAAGTACAAGAAAGTACGAGGGAGATGCTACAAATCCTACAGCCTGGTCCTCGTTCTGAAAGAATTTGCACACAAGAGCGCTAATACACATACGGAGACCATAGCCCCACCTAATCCCACAGGGCAGCCACTGCCAATGCCAGGTGACAGGCGCAGGTGTGGGTGCAGGGCAGTTCAAGGCCAGAGACATCACTTCTAGAGAGGATGAGTTAGGAAGGTCTCCCAGAGGAGGTAGGACCAACACAAACTGTGAAAAATGCATAGGATGTGGTTGAGAGAGGGGGAGAGGACATTGTAAGCTGGGAAGTTTGCTGGGAAAAGACAAGGAATACCCGGGGGGACCTTAGACAGGCTACCTTGGTTACAGCAGAGGGTTGTGATGGGATGTTGAGAAAGTAAGGTGTCAAGGGCCATTCTGTCAAGGCTCAGGATCTGTACTTAACCTTTCTTTTTTTCTAATTAGTGATTTGTTTTACTTATTTCCCCCCTTTCAAATTGACTTTGTTTTTGGCTGGGCATGGTGGCTCAGGCCTGTAATCCTAGCACTTTGGGAGGCCAATGTGAGTGAGTGGGTTAGTTGAGCTCAAGGTTCAAGACCAGCCTAAGCAAGAGCAAGATCCCATCTCTACTAAAAATAGAAAAACTAAAAAAAAAAAAAAAAAAGAATTTAGAAACAGAAAAATTACCCAGGCCTTGCAGTGGGTGCCTGTAGTCCCAGCTACTTTGGAGGCTGAGACAAGAGGATTGCTTAAGCCTGAGAGTTTGAGGCTGATGTGAGCTAGGATGCCACGGCATTCTACCCAGAGCAACAGACTAAGACTTTTTCTCAAAAAATGAACAAACAATGAATAAATAAACCAATAGAATCATACAGTACATAACCTTTCAGATTAGGTTCTTCACTTAGTAATATACATTTAAGCTTCCTCCATGCTATTTCAGGGCTTGGTAGCTCATTTCTTTTTAACACTGAATAATATTCCATTGTCAGGATGTACTAGTTTATTTATCCATTCATTCACCTACTGAAGGACAACTGGTTGCTTCCAAGTTTTGACAAGTATGAAAAAGGCCACTAAAAACATGTGTGTACAGGTTTTTACGTGAACATAAGTTTTCTATTCTTTTGAGGAAGTACTAAGAACTGCAATTGATGGATCCTACGGTGGGAGTATGTTTACTTTTGTAAAAACCACCACACTGTCTTCCAAGTGGCTGAACCATTTTGCATCCCCACATCCTTACCAGAATTTGGTGCTGTCAGTGTTCTGGAGTTTGGTCATTTTAACAGGCATGCAGTGGTATCTCACTGTTGTTTAAATTTGTCCTTCCCTGGTGACATGTAATGCGGGACACCTTTTCATACTCTCACTGGCCATCTGTCTATCTTCTTTGATGAGATATATGTTCAGTTCTCTTGTCCATTTCCCGATTGGGTTGTTCATTTTCTCATTGTTGAATTTTAAGCATTCTCTGTATATATCGAACTATAGTCCTTTATCAGATATTCTTTTGCAAATACTTTCTCCCAGTCTGTGGCTTGTCTTCGCATCCTTTGACAGCATCACAGAGGAGTTCCTAATTTTAACGAAGTCTAGCTTATTAGTTATTTCTTTCAGGAACCATGCCCTTGGTATTGTATGTAAAAAGTCACTGCCAAACCCAAGGTCATCTAGATTGTCTCCCATGTTATCTCCTATGCTGTGATTTTTTTCTAATTTGCTCCTGCAGTTTCTCTCTTGAGAGTAGCAATAAGCTGAGATAGCCATTCTCTAAGAAGAGAACTGAAAGTCAGGTGTGTGTGTCAGGTGAGAAACCACAAGGGAATGAAACCAAAATGCACAAAATAGAAGAAATGTATTACTTGCAGAGAGGTTAGGGGTGCTGACAGGAGGCCATCAGGAAATCTGGAGGCAGCAGGGAGCTTGGCCATCAGGTAGGGAGTGAGAAAGAGAGGGGACCTGGCCAACTATGCTTTTATTAAGGCCCACAGGCACTACCCCTTAGGGCTTCCTGTGCAAGTTGTGGGTTGTCCAGTACAAGCCTGCCTTGAGCTACAGGCGCCCAGCCTCTTTTGGATTTTCTATATAGATAATTATGTCATCTCCAAACAAAGACAGTTTCATTTTTTCCTTCCCAACCTGTATGTCTTAATAATGTGTTTTCTTGTTTTATTATGTTAGCTAAGACGTCTAATGTTGAAAACAAGTAGGGATAGGGAACATCCTTGTTTTGTTCCTAATCTTAGTGGGAAAGCTTCTAGCATCTCCCCATTAAGTATGATGTTAGCTGTAGGTTCTGTAAATATTCTTTATCAAATTGAGGAAGTTACCCTCTAATCCTAGTTTGTTGAGAAGGGTTTTATTATTTTGTCATAGATCAGTATTGGATTTTATCAAATGCTTTTTCTGTATTTATTGACATAATCATGTGATTTTTCTTCTTTACTAATGTGATGGATTAAATAAACTGATTTTCAGATGTTGAACCAGCCTTGCATCTCATTTGGTCATGGTATGTAACTCTTTTTCTACATTGTGGATTTGATTTGCTAATAGTTTGTTGAGTATTTTTGCATTTATGTTGCATATGTGAGAGAAATTGGTCTATAGTTTTCTTGTAATATCTTTATCTGGTTTTGGTAATAGGATAATGCTGGCTTTATAGAGTAAGGTAGGAGGTATTTTCTCTGCTTTTTTTTTTTTTTTTTTGAGACAGAGTCTCACTTTGTTGCCCTTGGCTATAATGCCCTAGCATCAGAGCTCACAGCAACTTCAAACTCCTGGGCTCAAGTGATCCTCCTGCTTCAGCCTCCCAAGTAGCTGGTTCTACAGAGACCCACCACAATGCCTGGCTAGTTTTTCCATTGTTAGTAGAGACAGGTCTCAGCTCTTGCTGAGGCTGATCTTGAACTCCTGAGCTCAAGCAATCCACCCAACTTGGCCTCCCAGAGTGCTAGGATTATAGGCCTGAGCCACTGCACTGGTCCTACAAAGAGATTACAGACAATTGGTATACTCAAATGTTTGGCAGAATTCACTAGAGAATGCGTTTGGATCTGGTGTTTCTGTTTAGGTAAGCTATTCATTACTGTTTCAATTACTCTAATAAATACAGGCTCATTCAGATTGACTTCTTCTTCTTGTGTGAGTTCTGGCAGATTGTATCTTTCAAGGAATTGTTATATTTCATGTAGATAATTAAACTTATGGGCACAAGTTGCTAGTAGTATTTCTTTTTTCTTTTTTGAGTTTTTTTTTTGTACAGTTTCTTGGTTATTGCAATCTTAATTATTATTTTTTTTTTTGTAGAGACAGAGTCTTACTTTATCACCCTCGGTAGAATGCCATGGCATCACACAGCTCACAGCAATCTCCAGTTCCTTAGGCGATTCTCTTGCCTCAGCCTCCCGAGTACCTGGGACCACAGGTGCCGGCCACAACGCCCAGCTATTTTATGTTGTTGTTGCAGTTCGGCTGGGACCGGGCTTGAACCCACTACCCTCGGTATATGGGACCAGCGCCCTACTCACTGAGCCACAGGGGCCACGCTTTTCTTCTTTTTTATAGATAGTGTCTCTCTGTTGCCCAGGCCAGAGTATTGTGGTGTAAACCTAACTCACAGCAACCTCAAATTCTTGGGCTCCAGCAATCCTCCTGCCTCAGCCTCCTGAGGTGACTGCCACAACACCCAACTAATTTTTTTCTATTTTTAATAGAGACAGAGTCTCACACTTAGTTGGGCTGGTCTCCAACTTCTGAGTGCAAGGGATTCTCCCACCTTGGCTTCCCAGGATGCTAAGATTTCAGGTGTGAGCCATCGTGCCCAGACCAATAGTATTTCTTTATTATCCTTTTAATGTCTATGACCACCCTCTTAGGAATTTATGTCTTATCTGTTTTTTGGTTTTTTTTTTTTTTTAAGGTAACCTTATTCTAGCCAGGGTTATTGATTTTATTGATCTTTTAAAAGAACCAGGTTTTGGATTTGCTCTTTTTTCATTGATATCTTATTTTCAATTGCAGTGTTTTCTGCTATGGTTTTTAGTATCATTTTTCTTTTCTGCTTATTTTAAATTTGCTCTTCTGTTTCTAATCTATTGAAGGAGATGATTACATAACTGATTTTTTTTCTTTTCTTCTTCTTTCCTAATATCTGCATTCAAAGCTGTAAATGTTCCTAGATGCGCTGCTTTACTAGATCCCACAAATTTTACTAAATTGTATTTTCATTTTTATCTCTTGTATTTTAAACTTCATTTCATTACAATACTTTTAAATTCCTCTTGAGATTATTTCCTTGACCTAACTTTAGAAGAGTGTTGTTTAATCTCCAAGTATCAGATTCTTTTCTTAGCTGTGTCCACCAATGACATTCTTCATTTCTATTAAAGTTTTGTTCTCTAGCATTTTTCTTTAATCCTTCTTAGGGCTTCTATTTCTTGGTTTATCCATCTTTTCTTGCATGTTACCTACTTTTTTCCATTAGGAACCTTAGCACATTAATAATAATTGTTTTAAACCCATAGTCTAATCATTTCAACAATTCTGCCATATCGGAGTCTGGTTCTGATGCTTGCTCTGTCTCTTAGTATCTTGTTGGGTCTTGGGATTTGGAAAGATTTTTTTGGTTTGGTTTGGCCATTTAGTATGCCTTGTAAGGTTCTTTCTTCTCTGTTTTGTTTTGTTTTGAAATCTGGACGTGATCTATAGGGAGAGAGGAACTGCAGTAAATCTAGCTTTAGTGATGTGGTAATAAGGTGTTGGGGGTGGCGAGATGTCCGGGGTATAAGTGACTAAGAACTCTACAGTCTCATAATTAGGTCTCAGTCTTTTAGTGAGCCTATGTCTCCAGTGCCTCTAGGCTGTGAACTTCACAAATGATTCTCAGTTTTCCCCCCACATTAGGTGGGACAGAGTGCCTAGAGGGGGCTAGACTTTATATTTCCCATTCCCATGTTGGTTAGTCGGTCAAAGCCAGACAGGTTAGGCTTTGGCATATTTCAAAATGACCAGAAGCATGAGGGGATTTTTCTGTAATTTTCCCTGTAAGAGTCTGGGAGATCTCTAGGCAATAAAATCCATGAAAGTGTCAGTTTTAATGCACAGACTTGTCCACACTTAGCTTTTAGCAATTAATCAATGATAGTTCAAGTTCCTACCCCAGTCCTTGTTCCTATAGAGGTTTCGGCTTGTTGGTTTCTGCTCAAAGTTGTGATTCTCTGCTTCTTTGATTTTGAGAGAAGTAGTTTGCCTTGTGAGACAGGGCTAAGAAGAGTTGTCTATTTTTCAGCTTTCTCAGCTGTTTACTTCTTATTAGGATATTGTAGCTACTTCTAAGTTCTGTACATGCCAGATAGCAAACCAGAAGGCTGTATTGTATTTTGAGGCAGCATGGAGTTATCAAAGAATGAATAGATTAATTAACTGGATAGTGGGTTGTATTTTAGCAGGAAGGTAATACGACTAAAAGTTATTATGTAATACATTTGGAAGCCTAGGCAGCTAAGGCAGTTCTGCTGTCACAGTCTGGAGGTTGGCTGGTTATAAGCTGATCACAGATGACCCAGACGAGGACAACTGGGATGATTTGGTGTTGATCAGCGGGTCTCTCATCCTCCAATAGGCTTGCCTGGACATGTGTTCCTCCTTGGCCACAGGAGAGAACAAGAATGCAAACGGAAATGTGTAAGCATTTCTTTAAGCTTCAGTTTGTAGCACATCTGATACATGTATCATCCCATTGGCTGAAGCAAGTCACATGGCTGAGCTCAGAATCAAGGGGTGGGAAAATGGGTTCTGCCTCTTAAGAAAGGAACTATGATGCCAGGCACAGTGGCACATGCCTGTCATACCACCAGTCAGGGAGGCCAAGGTGAGTGGATCACTTAAGCTGGGGGAGTTAGAGACCAGCCTGAGCAAAGAGCTAGATCCCCATCTCTACTAAAAATAAAAAAACTAGCCTGCGTTGTGATGGGCACCTCTAGTCCCAGCTATTCAGGAAACTGAGGCAAGAGGATCACTTGAGCCCAAGAGTTTGAGATTGTTGTGAGCTATGATGCATGGCACTCTATCCAGGGTGACAGAGTGAGACTCTGTCTCAAAAAAAGGGGGTGACTATGAATTCATATGACAAAAGGCAAAGACACAGGAAAGAGTAAAGAACTGGGGACATAAATGCAAGCAGGCTACCTCATATGTAATCAAATCCTAGCTCCTCTAGCTGTGTGACTGTGAACAAGGTACCTGAAAATTGGCATAAAAGGAGTGCCTACCTCTTGGCATGGTTGGTTGCATCAAATGAAATGACCCACATGAAACATTTAGCATAGTGCCCAGGCCACACAGCTAACTGTGTTGGCTGCATTGCAGTGGCAGAAAAGTGAGTTGGGATACTTATGGGGGTTATAAGCCTATACTAGGTGATGTTCAGGACACGTTAGAAATCCACATCTAGATGGAGCCTAAAATACAATACTGTAGCCAAAAGTGAAAAGGCCTGGCCACATCTGGGAAGAAGACCAAAGGGTGAATCTTCTGGAACAGGTATCCATGGGCCTGGTAATTAGGACGACAGTGGTATCAATGATGGAGGCAAGGAAAATCAGGACATTGCTGGGTTGGGGACAAATGGCTAGATGTCAGCTTCATCTGGATGTCTAGCCTAGTCTCTAGGTGTTTCATGAAAAGGATGAGACAGAAGGTTCAATGACTTTGTACAAAACAGAGTATTTAATAATCATCCAAACCAGAGTTTTCATTTGAAAAACCTGCTGGTGCTTACCATTTCTTCTATAGCAAGGATGATCATTCTAAAAAATTTTTTTGGAAAGAAGAACCCATTAGCCAGGGTTCCAGGTAAGACATTTACCCAAGACTCTGTGACATACTCGGCCACAGTCCCAGGGGAGAGGTGATTATTCTTATGACCATAAGGAACCTCGGCTACAAGGTGCCAGAAGTCAGGGCATAGAGGGGTTTTTATCCTATCCCATGGCTTCTGTTTTACAACTCTCAGTCTAATGGGTAATCTTTTGCACTAGAAGAATCCCAAGGTGCAACCCCAAGGAAGATTCTCATGGCCCATTAACTAAAGCAACTACCAGCCAAACAAAATAGCAGATTTCCCATGTAGCATGATTTAGTGCAGGGAGACAACAAAAAATAATGAAGGCATTTGTTTATGCCTGCTTACAACGTTCCTTGTAGGCAAAAAGGGGAAGAAAACATCATTCTAAGCCTGCAAAGGCAGCCGGTGCAGGCTCATCAAAAATATGTGTTTGCTTTTGTAGTCAAAAAGTGTGAGTTTGCTCTGCTTCACCTCCTGGCCTGGGCTTCTGTAATATCTATGTAATTTAAATGAGAGAGTCATCCTAGGGAGTCATCACATTTCAAAGGAGTGACCCTTTTTGGATGTTGAAAGGATTCCTAGAGTTTGAGTTCACTGTTAGGTGAGGGGGTGGTATAGAGTTCTTGAGATGTCATCCAGAGAAACAGACCTTGGAAAGTCTGAACAGAAGTTGTTTACCTTGTCTCTTTGCTTGTTGTGCAAATGGGCCTCAGCTTTGTAGAGAAAACAAGCATAATTCAAGCTACCTCTGAGTCACAATTCACAATCACTGTCAGTCAATCTAAAGAGGAGTTTTTGTTTATTCTTAGAGTGGCCTGACTGGCCACCATGAACTTTGTAGCTAAGACGCCCATGGCATCCTCCCAATTGATCTCAAGCTGGTTGGGCTCAGCTTCAATGGGCAATTTGGGTGAGGCACTTGACTCCCTGTTCTTGGCCTTAAGAACTAGGTTCTTCTGAGTTCCCCCTTTTACATCCCCTGACCAAAGGAATTCCTGATCTTCCTGGGAACAGAACTACCCAGGCAACCATCCCGGCCATGGCATCGCATCTCAAGCTGCTTTCAGACGTGGATTTCCAACCTGCTCTGAACTTCCTGCATCATTACCCCAGCCTACAGCCACTTCTTTCATAACATGCCCCACTGGCCCATAATGAGTGAGGTCTATTGAGGAAAGTACCACCAGAGTCACTCTCTAGATAACCAAAAAGGCCCCTTTTCCATGTATTGTTCAGCCTCCAGTAACTGACTGTGACTCAGAGCTTTATGCACTTTCTCAACGACTCAACTGGAAATACTCTTTCCATTTCACCTGCCAAGTTAGGTTTAAAGAGAGGGTAGCTGGTTCCTGGATTCCAGGAAGGTGTTAAATATCTCTGCCGCTTGAAATCCAGCTAGAGACATTAACACCTACCTCCTGGCTCGAGAGTGGGTGTTAATGTTCCTGCTGCCAGGACATCTTTCACCCAGGGTCTTTCCTCTAGCCAGTGCTCAGCGGGTGCCAGGGCCTGGGAATTCAAGTCAAACCAGACTGTCGTGACAGCCACAATCCTCAGGTGGTGAGCCCTAAACCAACATCCATCTTTTAAATCATTTCTAAAGTGCTTTCAAGCAGAACTGTTCCAAAGACCAAGAATATACAGTTTACAGAATATGCTGCTTTTACTCATAATAAATTTACATAGCATGTCTAATTTACCAAAGCACATTTACATCAAAATACAGGCAGTCCCCAAGTTATAACCACCATCTTAAGTACAACTCACACGAATGGAGGCTATTAGGTTAATGTACCTGTTCCCAACTTACATACAAATTCAACTTAAGAAGAAACATACAGAACTTTCTCATTTGTAACCCAGGAACTGTCTGTAACACACATCTTTTCTTAAAGGTTTATTTACTACACATTAATTCTTACCACAACCCTCCGCCACTATATTATTGATCCCATTTTACAGATGACTTATTAGGCTCAGAGAGGGTCAACAGTGGGCACTCATCACATTGCTCTCTGTTTGCCCTTAACCACAGCTCCCTGCTGGACTGTGGGATCGTGACAATAACCTTGTGAGAGTGCTAGGGTAGGTGCTATTTTATGCACCAGAAATTGGGATATTTTTGACCAAGAACAAAAAGTAGAAGATGTCGATTCAAGCCCAAGTCCAACTGAGTCTCAGATTAATGTACTTTCTACCAGACCACACAGCCAGTGATCATCCTGAAAGCCTGGTGTTTCCCTAAGGCTTCATCATTTGGCTGCTCATTCTCTCAGACAGCATATGTTTTCTGAAATCTTACCATACGTGAAGCCCTGTCTTGGGTGTGAAATATCACGTAAGTAACCAGACATAGACAGCTTGCCCTTGAGTTGCTTACATCTGATAGAAGGGGTATGGGCAGGCATAAAGGCAACTCTGATACAGGTCAGCACAGCAGTCATTACTGTTTCTGTGATTTTCAGATGACGGTAAAGTCAAGTTTGAAGGGGCTTGAGATTTAACCTCCAGGGAAATATATTCTCATCTGAGTGTTTGGAAGGACCCATTCACAAAGCTGATCTCTGCCCTCCAGCATCTCACTGAAAACCCACGAACATTTCTATATCTACCAATTCCAAAGCATTTTACCACAAAAAGAGGAGTAGCTTTTAAATGGAATTTTGGCCAACCCAGGCATACCCTAGGTACTCACATAGTTGATGAAGGAAAGTTTCTTACCATCAAAGTAGTAGCCAAAAAAATGGGAATGAGATAGAATTATTACCATTTTGTAATTCTTGATAAAATAATGGACGTAAGCGATGATATTCAACTCTTGCTAGCATCACACACACAAAAGAGAGACACAGAAAAAGAGGCACACATTACGTGCCTCCTGACAGAAGAACACAACACCACCTGTGAAGCAGTCTTGCCAAGAGTCTAAAACTGAACTTCATCAAAATTGTAGATCTAACTACTGCCCCCAGGAAATACAGGGGACAGAGAAATATGTTAGATGATACCCCAAGATGCAACCGGTCAGATCCAGTATGTGGGAAACTCTGCTGGATCAATGAAGGGGTTTCTGTAACAAAGAAATTACAAGGGAAAAAAAATTATGCTGGGAAGAGGAGCTTATAGATGAAGAGGCATAACGCCCAACGATAGGTGGCTCTTCTTTGAATCCTGATTCAAACAAAGCAAATGGAAGGCGTATGTGTGTGCTGAGGCCTCGGACATAATGCATAGCTAAACACCCTGCGTTAAGGCCGGTCAGGGTGGTTCATGCCTGTATTATCCTAGCACTCTGGGAGGCCAAGGCAGGTGAATTGCCTGAGCTCAGGAGTTTGAGACCAGCCTGAGCAAGAGTGAGATCCTGTATGTGCTAAAAATAGAAAAATTAGCTGGATGTTGTGGTGGGCCTCTATAGTTCCAGCTACTCAGGAGGCTGAGATAAGGGGATTGCTTAAGGCCAAAAGTCTGAGTTTGCTGTGAGCCATGACACCATAGCACTCTACCCAGGGCACAGAGTGAGACTCTGTCTCTAAAATAAATAAGTAGACTTGGTGCCTGTACCTCAAGCAGCTAGATTGCCAGCCACATACACTGGAGCTGGCAGGTTTGAATCCAGCCCAGGCCTGCCAAACAACGACTACTACAACCAAAAAACAGCCAGGTGTTGTGGCAGAGAAGTTTAGGGGAAGCGATATCTTTCTTAAGATATTTTTTAACAAGCTTGGTGCCTGTAGCACAATGGTTACAGCACCAGGCACATACATCAAAGTTGGTGGGTTAGAATGCGGCCCGGAACCTGGCCCGAGCCAGCTAACCAACAATGACAACTGCCACAAAAAATAGCCTGGTGTTATGGTGGGCGCCTGTAGTCCCAGTTACTTGGGAGGCTGAGGCAAGAGAATCGCTTCAGCCCAAGAGTTTGAGGTTGCTGTGAGCTGGGACGCCATGGCACTCTACCAAGGGTGACATAATGAGACTCAGTCTCAAAAAAAAAAAAAAAAAAAAGATATTTTTTAACAGTTGAATGCAACCTTTAAATTATAGTCACATATTTGTAATTTCTAGTAACCTAATAAAAGTTATAGCCATCTTCTAAAAAACAGATAAAACACACAAAAACATTTGAATACTGTGTGGTTCAGGAAAACTTACTACTTTAGGGAAGTCACTTTTTGGAAGTTTTGCAGAGAAAAATCCCTTTCTAGAATAGGGAGCTTGAGTTTGGGTTTGCTAACAGTTTGAGCTTAGAATCCCAAGTGGGGCTCACCTGTGGATCCTCAGGGACCAAGTCCATCCTTGTCCTTCCCACTTGCTAGAAGGTTCTTGTTATCCCCCTTGGCTCTGGGAGATATACACCTGGAGTGGTTGACCTGAAAACCTCCCAGTCTCTTTGGGACAGACCCTGCCAGGGCTGGGGCTGTTAGAGAGGCTCCTTACTCTGGAATGAAGCCCCCCAGCTAACAGCAGGGCTCACAGGACAATAGAACTGTCGTGTTTCTCTGCAAAGCGCTTTGCATCCTTGAACACTTACGGGGGTAACCTTAATGAGCACAAAATATTCATCTCTAATAAGAACATGCTGTCATAATCACCCTCCATGTGATAAATATCCTAGAGGTTTTCTCTTTGTTAGGTTAATGCTTTTCCACAAGATAATTTAACCAATTCTCTAAAAAATAATCACACGTTATCAGTCCCCAATACAGTAATACGGTGTTGTTTTTTGTTGCGTTTTTTTTTTCTTTAATGTTTTGAATCTTGCCTTAAACAAATCACATCCAAATAAATGCTCCCTTTTTTACTTGGCACCAAAGCTTGCGTTGTTCATTGCAATCAAGCTCCCAGTTGGCTAACTCCTCATCTAACAGTATGTTTCCTGATTTCATTTGAGCAAAATTTATCTTCCACAAGCAAAGACAGAAAATGTGTGAATGTCTAAAGCTTATGTAAATTAAGAGGCCATGCACGCTATTTCTAAAAATAGTAGATAATTATAGGCATTTCTTCCCCATACAATAATTACAAACCTCCTGTCATCTTTTCTATTCTGTATAAGGTCACAGTAGTATTATACAAAATTTACAGTATATTACAAGTTAAAAACACAATAATTAGCAACTGTGTATCTTTGGCACCAGTGATGAATGTTCACAGTAAAAGTTTTTTTAAAAGTGCATTATTTGTTTTATGTGGACAGTACACACTTAAATTTAATCATCAACTCCTGCTACCCAATCGGCAACATTCTCTCACTATTATAATGCTATTTGCCAAGTTCATAGTACACCCTTGGGCTGAATTCATCCTTAACGAAGAGACAGGAAGCCAAATCTCTCACGTCATCTCAACCAGGTGCACCATATTATTTTAAATTTAATAATTCTGTTGAACATATTGAACGATAATGAACAAGCTTAGAGAAAGTACCGAGGATTATTTTCACCATTACGATCAATGTCTGATTCAAGGGGGAAAAAATCCTATCTCTAAATAATGTGGGAATTCTCAGGTTTGCTTGGTATGGGTTTTATTTTTTTTTCCTCCTGCTCGTTTATATCATTCATTGAAAGGAAAAAAAGCTAGGTATATTATACTTCTGTGGGGAAAATAAAGTAATTTAATGAAAAAGAGAGTTTATCCTGAGCTCTTAATTATCCATACTAGTGGGAACAAAGAGTCACCGATAATAGCAAACGACAGGACAGAACTATCATTTCTATTTTGCTTCAGGAAAAAGTCAGAGGACCATACACCCTCATTTCACCTTTCTCAGTTCTGTCATGCTGTCAAAATGGTTATAAATGATGCAGATTTAGCAAGAACAGGCCAAGAGAAGGTTCCAGAGGCCCAGATTGCCTCTCACGGAAACCCATTCATGGCCACCTACATCACCTGGTTTGCTCGGGTGTTTCATGTATCTCTCAGGCTCTCCTGTCCCCACCTGCTATGCTGGCATCTGAAATGAGCACTTCTAAATAGGAATGCTCAGCTCTAGGTCTGTGCCCACTCAAAAGAAATTCAGACCCCAAAGACCAGCATCCCAGCATGAACTAAGACTGAATCAGAGCAACCATTTGGCTTTGTATTTAAAAGTCAATTGACTAAGTGACTATCTTAGCCATTTCTCACCTGACTAGAGATTAAGAATATAAACTCTGGCTCGGTGCCTGTAGCTCAGTAGCTAGGGCGCCAGCCACGTACACTGGAACTGGCGGGTTCGAATCCAGCCCAGGCCTGCCAAACAGCAATGACAACTACAACCAAAAGATAGCCAGGCGTTGTGGTGGGCACCTGTAGTCCCAGCTACTTGGGAGGCTGAGGCAAGAGAATCGCTTAAGCCCAAGAGTTGAAGGATGCTGTGATCTGTGACGCCATAGCACTCCACCCAGGGCAACAGCTTGAGACTCTATCTCAAAAAAAAAAAAGAATATAAACTCTGGTGTCAGACTTTTTCGGTCCAAATCCCAATGCTATTCTTTCCTGGTTCTATGACCTTCAATATAAGCTTTCTATCCCTAAGTTTTCTCATCTTTAAAATGGAGAAAGCAACAATTGTGAGCATTAAAAGAATATATAAGTGAAGTATATCACCAGCGTGTGATTAAATGTTCCCCAGCCACTGAGTGTTGCCATGCAATCAAAAGGATTGCCAGACTTCAATCCCTCTGAAGCCATTACCTTGGAACGTTCTTCATAGCAGTATCAAATCCCCACCATCAGGAAGGCAATCTCATCTTTTTGCTGGTCCTTAAGAAAAATGTAAAATACATCTTCTGATTAAGAGCTTAAGTTTGGGGATCAGATAAGTGAACAACACACAAATCTCTCTCTTCAGCCAGGACCTCTGTTTTGAGCTTCTGGCTAGTGGATCCAACTGCCTTGACGTCTCCCCTTGGATTTTTCCCAGGCCCTGGAAGCACAGCTGAACCCATCATCTTTCTTCATAAACCTGCTTCTCTCCTCAATGAGCAATCCCGCTATACGAGGGTCATCTTTGACTCTATTCCCTGAGCTCTGACATCCAATCCATTAAGAGAGGCCTTTACTGGTTCCCAGCACCCATCCCTCCCTTCTGCCTCCTCAACCATCTCTATTTCCATCTGGGGGACCATGTGGCTTCAGAAAAGCTGACTCCCCAGCTCTGGTAGCAAAGCTCAGGACTTAGGCTAAGTCAGGCAGAACATTCCATCTTCCTAACCTCAATAACTGGTTCAGAAATGGGCATGAGACTTAAGTTGGTTCAAGCAGAGTGAGACTTGAGACTTTTGCTGGGAATGCTGGAACGAATATATTCCTTTTCAAGCAGGTGTAAAGTAAGAAACCTTGGAGCCACTGGCATCACCTCGGGAGCACGAGGAAGGTTCTTTCAAGATAGAACATATATGGCAGGATGTAAAACCAACACTACTCCCCTAGAGACTTCACTGAGCTTTGCCTGAAACTATCATACCTGAAGCGAGTGGAATCGAGAAACGCCAGCACAGAGTCCAAATGAAGCAAGCGTCCTTTATTGACCAACGGGGCTAAGATCGAACTCATGCCTCAGTCTCTGGACACCTAGAAGGAGGGTGGAAACCTTTTATAAGGGGCTTTTGGTAGGGAAGGGGGAGTCTTTAATGCAAGCCGAATTTGACAAGAGCCAACACTTGGTAAGGGGAGTCCTTACAAGGGAAAGCTGGGCTTTTGTAATTATGACTGAACTCTTTCAGCTGCGCTTCCTGTCTTAAAGGGGGAGTGTTGAAAGCCTTTACAGCAGTTCTCAACCTGTGGGTCGTGACCCACAGGCACTGCATTAAAGGGCAGCGGCATTAGGAAGGTTGAGAACCACTGCTTTAGCAAGATGGAGTTGGGGCATAACAAAACAGCCTTACCTCCACGTTACAATTAAATCAGTAAATCCACCTTACTTTTCAGTCACTTCCTGCTACCTGAAATTCACTCAACAACAGGTTCACCTGCTAAATACCTCTGACATCCCTTCGGGATTGAATCAATATGAGTTTAAAGTGCTTTCATAATTTCTTACTGAGAGTAGTCTAAGTCCATACCCCAACGAAGCTTCTAGGCCCTGTGCGATGTGACCACTTCGCTTCTTCATCCTCACCTTCTGTGATTCCCCCTTGGTGTCTGAACTTCACACAGCTTAGTTCTCTTTTTGCAGTTCTTTCGGTGAAGACACACCAGGTTCTTCTCTGCCTCAGATCTTTTGTACATGCTGTTCCACGTACCTAGCACACCTCCTCCCCAGCCACTGACCACGTCCCCCCCCAACACCTTGCACTTACCTCATCTGGATCCCAGGAGCCTCCAGTTATAGGTCACACTTCCAGTCACTTATTTAACTGTCTCCTTTGCCCCACATCCTTCTTCCTCCATGGAGGATCATCACCAGCACAGGTCTGAAACATAGCAGGCACCCATTTAATGGGTTAATAAAATAATTGAGAGAAGTACAGATTCTGTCTATGCTACTTTTTAACCCTGAGCAAGCTACTTAACCTCCTTGAGCTTCTGTCCCTTCATCTTTAAAAAAAATGCAAATGACTTTACTGCAGAGTCAATTAGCAAGAAAAATAAAATATACGAAAAATGCAAATGATAATACCCACCTCATAGGGCTGGTTGAGGATTAAGTTAAATTAATTCTGGACACATAGCAAATGGTTAATAAAATTCTAGTGTATTAGTCAGCGTTCTCCAGAGAAACAAAACTAATGGAAAATACTATACATGTGCTGTAAGAAGACCAGGAAAGCTGGTGGTTTCATTTAGCCTGAAGCCTGAAGTTAAAGTTGAAAGGCCTAAGAACCAGGGAGTCAATGACATAAGTCCTGGTGTGAACCTGAAAGCTTACAAAGGAGAGCACCAACGTCTGAAGGCAGGAGATATTCCAGGCCAGAGGGATGGATGGAGCCTTGTTCTATTTCCGCCTAACCACACTGGTGAGGGTGATCATCTCTACTCAGTCTCCTGATTCAAATGCTAATCTTTTCCAAAGACATCTTCATAGACGCATCCAGAAATGTTTTAACAACTATCTGAGTATCTCACAGCTCAGTTAACACATAAAAATAACCATGAGGCCATGCGTGATGATGCACACCTATAATCCTAGCCCTCCGGGAAGCTGAGGCAGGTAGATTGCTTGGCTCAGGAGTTCGAGGCCAGCCTGAGCAAGAAGGAGACTCTACTAAAAATAGAAAAATTTGCTGGGCGTTGTGGCGAGTGCCTGTAGTCCCAGCTCCTCGGGAAGCTGAGGCAAGAGGATCACTTGAGCCCAGGAGTTTGAAGTTTCTGTGAGCTATGATGCTACGGTACTCTAGCCTGGGCAACAGAATAAGACTGTCTCAAAAAAGTAACCATCACATCTAGTGATTAGGATATCCCCAGTGAGAGTTTACTTCAGGTCTCAGGAGGTGAACTAGAACCCTAGGAATCAGGCGCTTTATAAAGCTGGAGCGAGAGAGTGAGTTTCCACTGTGAGAGATTCCTTGAAAGGCCTGAAATTCAAAGGATCTGGAAGAACTAGAAAGCAAAACACCAATTAAATACATTTGCCCTCTATCTCCGCAGGTTCCGCATCCTCTGGTTTAACCAACTACAGACATAGAAAACATGCAAAATAATAATATGACAATAAACAATAATACAGGCGGCACCCATAGCTCAGTGGCTAGGGCACCGGCCACATACACCCAGGCTGCAGGTTCAAACCCAGCCCGGGCCAGCCAAACAACAATGACAACTGCAACCAAAAAATAGCCAGGCGTTGTGGTGGGTACCTGTAGTCCCAGCTCCTTGGGAGGCTGAGGCAAGAGAATCACTTAAGCCCAAGAGTTTGAGGTTGCTGTGAGCTGTGACGCCACAGCACTCTACTCTCAAAAAAAAAAATACAAATAAAAATGCAAAATAATAAAAATACAGTATAACAACTATTTTCATAGTTTACATATCATTTTCATTGTATTGGGTACTATAAGTAATCTAGAGATGATTTAAAGTAGACATGGACGGGTATGCCTGGGTTGTATACAAATCCTATGCCATTTTACATAAGGGACTTGAGCATCCTCAGATTTTGGTACCTGAGGGTCGTCCCAGAACCAATCCCCCGAGCATACCAAAGGATGACAGCGTGTATATTATGATCCCATACATATATCTGGAAGGACAGTAAGTTTTAGTTTCTTTTAATATATTTTAAATTTTCCTACCATATCCTTGAATATGAACAAAATACCTTATCATTTTAAGAACAAGAAAATGATTAAATGTGACAAATTAATACTTTGTATTTTAAAAAAATGAATTGGTAAGCTATCATGCTTACTCTTCTAAATAAATGGCAAGAATGATCAGTCCCTGTTCTCTGTGATATCATCCCAAAATGTGCAGGCTAAACTTCAGTCATGGTGTACCCTCACCCAATGTTAAAGTCACCAAAAATGTCCTATGGGTCCTCCTCAGGTATTCAATTATATAATTGATCTCTTACCTCACACTGAGTACTGCATAAGAAATTTATCCACATAAATTATTTCTCTTATTTCACTTGGTCCTCACACCCCACAGCAGTTGCCATCATTTACATTTTACAGATGAGAAAACTGAGGCCTCAGTTCTCCCTGACTCAACACACAATCCCTTTCTTCAAATGCCTAATTTGCGATTAAAGATTTTCTGCATCTTTGTTTAAGATCCTCACCAGACTGTAAGGTCCTTGAGGGTAGGCATCTTGTTGGTTTTCTATACCCTTTTGCTAGAGCCCAGAATAATGCCTGCTCCACATTTGTTGTTTAATATTTATGTGTTGAATAAATGAATGAATGGATGCTCTGATTTGATAGAGCACTTAGATGAGAGTTTGGTATTTCAAATGAAACAATACACAAGTTAGACTAAACATCCAGAAAGCCTTGGTTTTCTCTTTAGCCCAGTGGTATTTAAATATATGAGAACTGATCAGGGCTTTGCCGAGAGCCCATTAAAGAACTGGTGTTCCTTCTTTAAAGACCTGCTCTCCCTCAAGTCCTGAACGGCAGTTTGGCTTTTGCAGAGCATCCCCTGTTGCGCTGCCGGGCCCTCATTTGTATTAGAAGTGAGAGCTAGTTCTAAAGTCAACTTAGATAGGACAAATATGTTCTTTTGACTTAATGACATAACATTTTATCAGCCACATAAAAAATGAAATATATGTGTTCATTTGCTATTTGAGGAGCTTTTTCGACGTGTGTGCAGGAGCTATGTCAGCTGCTAACTGGTGATCCTTTTTTGACACCCTTTCCCAAGAGTATTGCATAGATAAACATACTCTATTTGAACAAGACCAGTGACAGCAAAATTGCTTGCTTGTCTCTAAAAAGACTCTAATAATGTGCACCAAGGGAGAGGCCCATGGCCTGGCAGAATTTTTTTTTTCCCCAGTGTAAACCATAAAACCCATTTCAATAGCCCAAATAAAGCAGTTTAAAGTGCATCCCTAGTTAATTACATCCAAAGAGTAATAATAAAATCTACTATTAAATTTTAGAACTTCCTCTTTAAAGTATTAAATATTTGGAAACTACAATGCAGTTAAATTTCTCTCAGAACAATGCTTCCCCTTGCTTAAGTCAGCCTCCAAGAACACTTACGCAAACTTTCAGTGTGCTATAGAGTGTATTTTTTGCTGTGAAAGAATATTTCAAACGAACGCTTGAAATCTGTGTGATGTCTGTGGCTTATTAGATAACCAATAGTGCACTAGGTACATTCATTTAATAAGAGGATATAACTCAGTCACAAATTCTCTAAAATACATTGACAGTACGTGACCAAAAAAATGTTACTCCAAAGCCAAAAGGTTGTTTGTGCCCTATTCCCATGTTTGGGGCCGGGACTCAGTTGTCTCAGCAGGTTTCAAGATTCAGGCATTATCTGGCCTTTAAAACTTGGCCCTGGATAATGTCAGTGCGCACCAAGGGAAAGGCTGCTGCTCACTGGAGCACGAGTCTGCACCAGAGCAGGGTGAAAGAACTGGTTCTGCGGAAATCACCCAGGAAGCGGTGGCTTTGGCTCCTGACACGTGGTTTGATTTGGTAGCTGGGGATCCGCGCTCTTTGGCATCTTCACTCTCAGATATAAGAGGAATCAGGCTGGCCAGTAGAAAAGAATTCAGAGTGTAATCTTCCAAGACCAAAGGTAGGGGCTGTCCATACTTATCTGCCATTGGTTTTGCCTGAATGTCCCCTTTGAGGAGCTGACTCTGTCCCCATGAATGAACGGGAGAGTGAGGACTCCTTCCTAAGAGGCACGGGAGCATGTGAGCTGGTCACACTGAAGCCAGCCTACCTGCTTCTCATGGGCCCTAGAGGAGAATGGAGAACTTACCACCCTCTTCAAAGACAGAGGCTCCATTCTAGGAACACCTTGTTGGACAACTTTAGAAAATAGTTGTGTCCGGGTGGTGCCTGTAGCTCAGTGAGTAGAGCGCTGGCCCCGTATACTGAGGGTGGTGGGTTCAAACCTGGCCCCAGCCAAACTTCAACAAAAAATAGCCAGGTATTGTGGCGGGCGCCTGTAGTCCCAGCTACTTGGGAGGCTGAGGCAAGAGAATCGCCTAAGCCCAAGAGCTGGAAGATGCTGTGAGCTGTGATGCTGCAGCACTCTACCCAGGGCGACAAAGTGAGACTCTGTCTCTAAAAAGAAAGGAAAATAGTTATGTCTATAAACTCATTGGATTGTGGACGAGATACCAGGCTGAAGTTACAAGGAGGCCCACCTGCAAATATCTCTGGCAGATGGCGAACAGAAGCCTCCAAAAAAACGGGAAGCAGAAATGATGTCATGACCCTCACATGTGCATCAGTGGGCCTCGCTCACCTGCCTTGGCACAGCTGGTTGTGGATAAATACCAGATCACACTCATGACAGAAAAAGAGGTGGGGCCCTGCCCAATGGTCAGGATGGAGGGGAGAATGCAGGTGCTGGCCGCACCCTCTCGGGCACTGGACACGGGGCTGAGCCCAGAAAGCAGAAGTGAGTGGTTCATTGCCAGGTTTCACTGCAGGGCCAAATGTTTAGCTAAGTAATGCAAAAATGATTCATAGTTATAATTATGCTCTTGTTTTACAAAGAAAGTAACTGAGGTAATGCTATTTCCAAGACTATTTTTGGGAATTTGGCCTTCATTAAGCAGTCTCAGCCTAAATTCTCAATTAAACACTTATGAAGCATTTAATAGATGCCTGGTATAAAGATATAATGAAAAATAATAATGCTTTCCAAGGACATTATCATTCGTGTCCACAAATACATGCCATCCATCTGTGCGAGTCCTAGATCAGAGCTAGATACAGAGAAGGCACACAGAAGAGACGGGTACGTTGACCCCGGAGCTCATGGAAGGCTTCACTGAGGAAGAGTCATTCAAACTGACCTCTAGGGCAGGTCTGGGGGCTCACACCTGTAATCCTAGTACTCGGGGAGGACAAGACAGCAGGATCCCTTGAGCTCAGGAGCTCAAGACAAGTCTGAGCAAGAGTGAGACCCCTATCTCTACTAAAACTAGAAAAATTAGCCAGACATGGTGGTGCATACCAATAGTCCCAGCTACTTGGGAGACTGAGACAGGAGAATTACTGAGCCCAGGAGTGTAAGGTTGCTGTGAGCTGTGATCATGCCCTGGCACTCTAGCCAGATGACAGTGAAACTCTATCTCAAAAAAATAAACTGACCTCTGAAAGACACAGTTGTTCACTAGGTGGACACAGGATGGGATATAGAGCGTTTCAAGTTGAAATAACTTAGGCAAGGTACGGTTGAAAGCATCTTAGGTGTTCACGGATATAGAAGTAATTCAGTCTAGTTGGGGTGTGTCTAGGAGGAAAGTGTCAATATGTACCCACATGCATGGAGTTTTGGGTGGCATGACAGATTAGGAAGGGGAGAGTCTGCAGAGGTTGCATCATGAAGCTATGTTGTTTGAACTTGATCCTATAAGTAATAAAAAAAATACATGAAGGACTCTAAATAGATCAAATGTGGGTTTTAAAAAGATCATTGGAATGAATGGGGTACAGAGGGCCAAACTTGGAAGCAGAGCCTGCTTGAGAAGCCATTCACTCATCCATGTATTTTTATTTATTAATTTTTGTTTTTAGAGGCAAGGTCTCATTATGTTGCCCAGGCTGCAATGCAGTGGTTATTCACTGGTTTGATCTCACTACTGATCAGAATGGGAGTTTTGACCTGCTTGATTTCAACGTGGGCCTGATGTCCCGTTGAACTGAGCTTATCAAGAAGTGAAATACCGGTGAAAAAGTGATTGAATACAAAATGGTATTGTCCAGGGTGTGCCTCTGTAAGTGCCTCACTAGACTGGAGGACAAATGCAGTGACACGACATTCCCCATGCTTACTATTTGGGTTTTTCCCTGATATGGCTGAAACCAGCTAATATACTCCAGATGAGTTGCACCACACCAAAACCTACAGCCAAATCAAATGGGCTTTCCTCTAATAAATTATTTGCATCCATGATGAACAAAATAAGAAACCATGCATTCATCAGAGCTGAAATATGTTTCGTTTGGAACAGATTTCATACATCTCTCATTGAGTGTACATATAAGAGGCTGCAAGTTGCAAAATTTGTCTATTGGGTCCAAATTTGCATTGTCAGCAACATGCAAATTAGAAAATGTAGTTTCAAAGCGGTCACATCTCATGGCAGTACTATCACATCTGTTCTTTGTTTCCAGAGCATATGCCTTAGGACCTGAGACATTACCACTCGGAAAAATAATTCCTAGAAAACATTTGAATTCCGAGTTCGTGAAGACAAGATTTACACCCTTTCTTGTAGCATATAAGTTGGAGTATGTGACAATGAGTTCAACGACCTTATCATCAAGAAAAAGTTGAAGAATTTCTGAGGGAGTTTTCATTTTGGTGAGGAAATTGTTTGTTGGTTCTGTGACACAACCTGCTATGGGCTGTGCAGTGAGGTCAGCTTTTTTCCATCTGTGAACAAGTTTTGTCACTTTCTTTTCCTTGGATGAAAGAGGTCGCTGTGCAGTAGATGCAGATGGAACGTCATCATCAAGAAAGTCATCTTCAGGTGCGCAAGAGGGATCGGAGTCCGACTCAGCATCGCAGCCTTCTTGAATAAGATACGCAGGTGCAACAAAGAAGCTGGCGGATGATTTCTTGTTCCACTGTTTTTGTCTCCTGGGTTCTCATCAGAAATGGGGACATTACAACAGGTGGTTGTATCACGATAGCACTTCCTTCTATGCTGTCATCTGTCTCTAACTGGTCAGTTATTTCATGTAAACAGAGTTTGAGGCATCTTAAGACTTGTAAAATAATTTCAACTGAAAAAAGGGAAAAGGATATTATTAGTCCTCATGGTGTGCCTAGTGCTCCAAAACTGGAACATGCAAAATGTGAAGCCCATTAGCAACACAATAATGCTAATTTAGGTATTTTGTTTTTACAGCACAATAGCATACCTCATAGAGGAGTAAGAGAAAAAAAATACTAGTATGAGAGGTAGTGCAATAAAGTTGTACAATATTGTCCCCGGAATCCAAACGCTTCAGAATTCGAACAACTTGGAATCTGAATGAAAAATTTGAGCAAATTTTTTCCCAAAGTGCGAAGGCTGCTTTGGAATCTGAATGCCCAGCACATCGTTCATGTGTTTTTGTGTGTACATTTCCCCAGCACTCGAGCCACCCATACACTGTCATTCAGTTCATCGTTAGAAGCTGTAGTGAAAGCCTCTCGTGTGATTTTTGCTGCTGATTTTATGCTTTTGTGCCTGTTATATATATATTTTTTAATATAGTAACAACGAAATGTATTCAGCATGCGTCCTAAAAAGTATAGTGAGGAAAATAGGAGTAAGAGGAAAGCTGTTAGAGCTACAGTTGAAGAAAGATCTTCTCGCTAAGCACGGAAGTGGTACACATGTGGCCGATCTTGCTACTGTGTTCAGGATGCCTAAACCAACTGTTGCACAATTTTAAAAATAAAAATTTTTATTTGAAAAATAAAGAAGCTTTACCCAACAAATGCAACAAGTGTAACATGGTTTCTTGTACCCTCAATGAATCCCCAACAATAAAAAAAAAAAAAAAAAAAAAAGGTGTGGCACACACCACGACCCCCCCCCCCGCACGCCTTCCCGCTCGCTGCTCTTCCTTTCCTCATCCCTCCATCATTCTTTCTCTCTTGGCTCTCCCCTTCCCTCACCCCCACCATGTCATTAATTGTCATTAATTGTCCTCATATGAAAATTGAGTACATGGGATTCATGCTTCTTCATTCTTGTGATGCTTTACTAAGAATAATGTGTTCCACTTCCATCCAGGTTAATACAAAGACTGTAAAGTCTCCATTTTTTTAAATGGCTGAATAGTATTCCATGGTATACATATACTGCAGCTTGATAATCCTTTCCTGGCTTGAGGGGCAATGAGGCTGTTTCCACATTTTGGTCATTGTAAATTAAGCTGCGCAAGTATCCTTATAATAAAAGGATTTTTTTCTTCCTTCTGGGTAGATGCCCAGTAATGGGATTGCAGGATCAAATGGGAGGTCTAGTTTGAATTCTTTGAGGATTCTCCATACTTCTTCCAAAAAGGCTGTAGTAGTTTGCAGCCCCACGAGCAGTGTAAAAGTGTTCCTTTGTCTCCACATCCACGCCAGAATCTGCAGTTTTGAGATTTTGTGATGTGGGCCATCCTTGCTGGGGTTAGTTGATATCTCGGGGTGGTTTTGATTTGCATTTCTCTATACTTAGAGAAAATGAGCATTTTGGGGAGAAGATGGGGGTCTCAGTGTGTGACACACCTTTTGAGGGCAAGGCACAATTGTAAGAGGGACTATACCTAACAAATGCAATCAGTGTAACCTTGTTTCTTGTATCCTCATTGAATTCCCAACAAAAAAAAAAAAAAAAAATCAGGGTGGCGCCTGTGGTTCAGTGAGTAGGGTCCTGGCCTCATATACTAAGGGTAGCAGGTTCAAAACCCACCCCTGCCAAACTGCAACAACAACAACAACAAAAATAGCCAAGCATTGCGGTAAGCACCTATAGTCCCAGGTACTTGGGAGGCTGAGGCAAGAAAATCACCTAAGCCTAAGAGCTGGAGGTTGCTGTGAGCTGTGACTCCACGGCACTCTACCGAGGGTGGCAAAGTGAGACTCTGTCTGAAAAAAAAATCAAATTCCTATTCCTCTTTCAGCTCATACAGTTACCAAATGTCAAGGCGGAAGGCAAGAAAGGAAAGGCCCCCTAGTCCCACCTTCCTTCCTATCATAATTTAGCCTGTAGAGAGACCAATGGTGACAGAGATTATCTATGTCACAAGAAAGGTATCTTGCAAACTCTCGAAAATGTTTGTTTGGAAAGAAGTATGGAGAATACTCAAAGAATGAAAAGTTGGCCTTCCATTTCACCCTGAAGTCCCATTACTAGGTGTCTACCCAGAAGAACAAAAATCATTTTACCACAAGGAAATTGGCACCAGAATGTTTATTGTACCACATTTCACAATTGCCAAAATGTAGAAGCAACAACTGTGGTATATGTATACCATACTCTTTGGCCATAAGAAAAGATGGAGACTTTATATCTTTTGTAAAAAACGAAAATTTATTTATTTATTTATTTAGACAGAGTCTCACTTTGTGACCCTCAGTAAAGTGCAATGGCATCATAGCTCACAGCAACCTCTAACTGTTGGGCTTAAGTGATTCTCTTGCCTCCCTCAGCCTCCCAAGTAGCTGAGACTACAGGCACCTGTCACAATGCCTGACTTCTTTCTTTTTGTAGAGATGTAGTCTCCCTCTGGCTCAGGCCGGTCTCGAACCTATGAGCTCAGGGGAATCCACCCACATCGGGCTCCCACAGTGCTAAGATTACAGGCATGAGGAATCATGCCCAGCCCGCTTTCCTATCATTTAAAAGTTTTTGACATCCTCACCTTTTCATAGAACAGCTACAAATTTTGAAAATTAAATGATAGGAAATTTAATAGCTCCAGTTTTTTTTTTTTCCTATCATTTAAAAGTATTTGACATCCCCACCTTTTCATCGAACTTCTGCAAATTTTGTAATTAAATTGGTTGTTATTTTAAACTTCTACTGCATTAAGTGTCTGTGAGAAAACTTAAAGTCAAGGATCTTAGAAATATTTTTTCTTAATCTAGTGAACTACTATGTAATCAACAGATTTCAGCCCAAGTATTTCTTCTTCTACAAAAAAATTGCTGCCTTTGTTTTGGGCTGGATTCCTTCAGTATAGGCTCCCAGGACACTGTGCATGGGTCATCACAGTAGCGATTGCATTGTTTTCCAACTATTAATCACTAAGCTCTTGAGGAAGCAGCACATGGCTATGTCTATATCATGCCATCGCTGATAGCCGATACACCTCATAGTGATTAACATAACGAATGGACACCAAAAATGTATTTCTTTATTCACAAAATGATTAAATGTAACTCCATAGGGGAACGGTTGAATGTGATTTAATAAAAAACTGTAGGTTTAGGAAGGAATCATACAGAGAATGACAGATTATTTCTCAAGTATATGGAAGAGGACATGGTGGCAATTAGAGGAATAAACTCTGATTAGAGGTTTAATTTGTTTATAATGATAAGTTTAGACATTGAATTAATCCCTTCAGGAAGCTTTTGGAATTTCTTCAGTACAAACAAACATCATGGTTATATAGAGGATTGGTATCAAAGTTCGACCTTTTGTTATCTGATTTGTGTCTGAATGTGTTTCCAGGGAAAACAGAAGAAATGGCTTTTTAGAGTTATTTTTAGCCTTTAGACTTTAAACTCCTTTCATTTTCTTATGATTACAGAGTTCTTAAATCATATGGT
Organism: Perodicticus potto; assembly: GCA_963574655.1. Taxonomy (NCBI): domain Eukaryota; kingdom Metazoa; phylum Chordata; class Mammalia; order Primates; family Lorisidae; genus Perodicticus; species Perodicticus potto. Next base: position 55,749 of record CAUYRH010011691.1, on the reverse strand, counting down.
TAGACAATGCTCCATTGTGTGTCATTAGCCTAATAAAATAAAACTTTGTGCTTCCTATGGAATAGAAATGAAGATTATCTGTACCTTATTAAGTTTATAAATATATTTCCCAAGCCACAGCATGATGCATTGTCGTCCCTCTGAACTGAACATTCAAGATGAGCTCTTGCATGGAAAGGAAAAGGAAATTCACTTTGAACTGAATTGAGATAAACACATCTCATAAATGAATCAAGTTTTAATAATTTGCAGCAGTGAATCCCAAAGTAAGGCAAAGGAAATATATTATAAACGCCATACCTCAAACCAAAACTAGTATCATCATAATATTAAACTATACACCCTATTTATCAACATATTTCTCTTCCATACCTTTCTTTAAATCACAATTTGAAGTATTTTATATCAATATTAAACAAAATTGATGCACTATATCATTACAAACAGAGCCTGTCATATTTCTTAAAACATTTGTTGCTGCTTTGTTATTTTTTTATGGAGTATAAGAATGTCACCATATGGGGAGCACTGTAAGAAATAAGACGTTTGCTTTGAAAAGCAAAAAATACATTGAAAAAGATAATGTTTCTCATGTATTTTCTTTCTTATATTCAATGTATACCTTTGATTTCACAACAAAGTGTGATCTTTCATTTTAAATGCAGTAATATTTCAATTTTTTTAAATTTAATGTAATAATTGTGTATATATTAGGGAAATTGGGATATTTTGATACTTTTATAATGTGTAATGATCAAATCAGGGTAATTGGGATATCCCTCACTAAAATATTTATCTTTTCTTTGTGTTGAGAACATTATAAATATTTTTAAATAAATTGTTAACTATAATTTCTTTACTGTACTATGGAATATTATTATTATTATCATTATTATTATTTTGTGACAGAGTCACCCTCAGTACAGTGCTGTGGCATCACAGCTCACAGCAACCTCAAACTCTTGGGCTTAAGTGATTCTCTTGCCTCAGCCTCCCAAATAGCTGGGACCACAGGCACTCACCACAACGCCCGGCTATTTTTGTTGCAGTTGTCATTGTTGTTTAGTTGGCCTGGGCCAGGTTCAAACCTTCCAGTCTCCATGTATGTGGCTGGTGCTGTAACCACTGGGCGACAGGCACCAAGCCATATGGACTATTATTTTTAAAAACTAATATTCTACTGTCATTTCTGATGTAATATAAAGTTTAATGTCTATATTGATCTAGCACAAATAATATCTACATGTCCATATAAGCTTTGCAAATGTTGGAAAATATTTAAAGTTATTCAATATTAGTTTCTATTTGAGGTAAAAGAAAAAATATCACCTCTCCAGAGAAAAACTAATTTAACAGTCTGAAAATGATGTTTCCAATGTTTTCTAAAGCCAAATTTCCAAGTCCTAAATATTTATTAAATATTTTCCTTGCTTGTTTCCTTTTCTTACCTTAGTAAGAACTGATTTTTCATTCTGCTAATTTGCCTAATTATGGAAGTTACGTGAATACAGAGCTAACTGAGTCCTGGGACTTAGGACAGACTCATTTAAAAATTGAGAGATTTTTTGCCTATGGAAAAATATGTGAAAATTAGACTACAAAGATTTGTAATTGTCCCACGACTTCATAATCTTTTCCAAAACATGATCTTTGAGAGAAACTCTGTGACAGATAGTAATTGTTGGCATTTTACCTACTTAGTTCTTGCACCCAGTTTGTCCCAACTCGGACAGTCACACACATTGATGTATACTCATGTGCACGTGTATAACTTGACTGTTTCTGATACCAAAATGGAAACTGACAATTTAAGCAACAGTCTTACATTTTGCTAAATTCTTTATTTTGAACAACAGCAGGTGTGGATCACACCATAGAGGAAACAGAGATTTACAGGCTGTGACACAGACCAGGGTGGCTATACAGATTTGAGATCTGGCTCTACGGCCTAGAATCTAACCTTGAAAGTCCTCTGCACATAATTTTATAGACTTAGTCATCAGGGAGTGTTTTCATTTACATAATTGTCCTCCTCAGGGCATTTCCATTTATCACAATGTCCCGTTACCTATGACATCAACAGGATAGAAACTTAAAACTTTTCCTTAAAGTTCTATTTGACGTAGCCGCAAATTATTCCTTTCACTTTTTAAATTTTAAAAAGTGCTACTCAATCACCTTTAGTTAATTATTTAGATCACCTTCCTCTACACTAATCAATTTTTATGAATTTATTAAGCTTGTTTCTAAAATCACACAATGTACAAACCGAGTGACAAGAATTTATTCCCTAATTTGAATATAGACTCATACGCTACAAATCAGCAATAGTGTAGATAAATCTATTTCCTGTATACATCTCAGTAAATTTCTCTGAACCCATGTAGATATGTGGTGTTGTAACTTTTATAGGTAAAGTAATTTTATGACTAGTACAATTTTTAGCCAATTTTCTGTTGCTCAGGAAGGAATGCTATGCCTTTAGCCTCACTCACAGCAACCTCAAATGTCTGGGTTCAAGTGATCCTCCTGCCTCAGCCTCCAGAGTAGCTGGGACTACTGGTGCCTACCATAGAACCTGGCTAATTTTTCTGGTTTATTTTATTTATTTGTTTATTTTTGTGTGGATAGTGGCTTTCATTTTTCGCCCAGGCTAGTCTTGAACTCTTGATCTCAAGGGATCTTCCCACCTTGACCTCCCGGGATGCTAGGATTATAGGCTGAGCCAACTCACCTGGCGAGTAGATTTCTATAATTTCAATATTGACTATCAAAATTATGCTTAATTTTTACAAAAATAGCAACATTTTTGTATGTACATTCTTAGATCACAGTACTTTGACAATCATCTTACTGAGTTCTTGTAACAATGCAATAAAAGCAGAACACATCAACCTATCTGTGTTTAGGCAATATACCTGTATAGTAAGTAATTCAGCCTTGTCTATGGAGAAATCCAGCCTTTTCCCTTGGCTTCTGGGAGGTAATTTATGGCATAGCTGATAGATTATCTTTGCTTTGTACAGGGGATAGGCATGCTAGATTATATGGTCTGATTTCCCATACTCAACAGTTTTAAGGTATGGGCTAGTTATGCCAGAAAAACCAACCCTGTGATTTAGAATAGGGACTTAGGGTCACATAATGTAAGTTGACCAAATCATGGTGACTGAGTTCAATAAGGGATCATTTAATCAATCAATCAGTTATAAAATATCCAGACAGCAGATCTGGGGTGTGACCTTCCCTGATTGGCAATGCTCCTTATATTTTGTTACACAGTGATACCAGAGAGGTAGCATGTCCTGACGACAAGGGAAGCATTGTGTTGGAACCTTTCTAAATTCATCCCTATGTATTTCTTCCTTTAGCCAATTGTAATGTTTTCTTTCCTTGTAATAAACTGGAGTGGTGAGATTTTTTGAGTTCTCGGTAACTCCTTCCAGTAAATTTTAAACCTGAGCGGTCCTGTGAACCTCCTAAACTTGCAATTGGTGTCAGAGGTAAAGACAGTCTTGAGGACTGTGCCCTCAGACTTAGCAGTTTGGCTCACTCTGAGGAACACCCAACTTTCAATCTCTTAGTTTTCTGTATTAGACATCAGTGTTAATTAATGTATACCTCCTTGGAGTTGCAAATTTTTGGAAAGTAATCAAAATATGTATGTGGTAAAATAAATATTAGCAGCTCCATACATTGAGAACTACATGCTAGGTCCTGCCCATGTGTTAAATATTTGGTTTATCATATCAGGTCATGACACACATATTATCATGTCTATTGTCAAAGAAGCAGAAAAATAATTAACTTGTTTCCATATGAATGCATGGTAAAGCCAAAATTCAAAACCAGTTTCCTTTTAGATCCCATGTTTAAAACTACTTTCCTTGCTCCCAAACCTATTTTATGGCTAAGGTGATTGAAGCTGAAATATCTTAGGGTGGAACAGTGTATACGTTTTGATTAACATGATTAGCTAAAATATAAGAAATAGCTTATTTAGTCACAAAAATATAATACTGAGCACTTTTGTGACCCAAAGATATTTGATAGCTCTTCACTGCAAAATCATAACTGCAACAGATTGTGCTATTGCCTTCTTGGAGTTTCAAAAGAGTATCAGCTAATTAGGGCAGCTGAGACATTGCAGGCATATTCCACCACCTTCATTTGACACAACATTCTGCCAAGATGCTCCAAAATATAATGAAAGTTTAACTATCAAACACTTGCAAAACCTTATATAACTAACGTTCATTCTATTAAAATAGGAACAGGTTTCACACTAATAAAATAGTGGCTTTATAAGACATCAGAAAATACCGCATATGCTAAAGATATCCTGGATTACAAGCATTTACTCCCACTTAGATGTCTATATGACTGTATAGGTACAGAAACATGTCAGGCCCGAGTGGAGTCAATTTAACAGAATCAGAAATAGTCTAATACAGGCACATATAGGAAATATTCTAGGTGTGTGGGAAGCTGTCGTAGAAAACACAATTTGGACTCAGAATTTCATGAGATTGAATCTGACATCTGTCACTGTGTGAATTTGGTCTTATTTCCACACGCATTAATTAAAGGTAAAATGTGAAGTAATAGATGTTAAGGCAGTCAGTCCATATGCTGGACTGTTTGTTTTATTCAATAGAAGTTAGTCAAATATGTTAAAATCTTTATTCTGGGTGGCGCTTGTAGCTAAGTTGCGCAGAGTGCCAGCCCCATATACCGAGTGTGGTAGGTTCAAACCCAGCCCCAGCCAAAATGCAACAACAAAAAAAAATAGCTGGGTGTTGTGGTGGGTGCCTGTAGCCCCAGCTACTTAGAAGGCTGAGGCAAGGAAATTGCATAAGCCCAGGAGTTGGAGGTTGCTGTGAGCTGTGTAGCTGTGTGATGCCACGGCACTCTACGGTTGGGCAAAGTAAAACTCTGTGTCTACAAAAAAAAAACAAAAAAAACAAATTATTCTTATATCTTGTATTACCTGCTATACCCAATAGATGTAAAAGCCAAGATAGTTTAATGAATTTGTATTATTTATTTCCTTATACCTGATCTTTGGTCTTTGTTATAAGCTGAAATATGTTAAAGTCCTAATCCTCAGTACCCTCAGAATATGACTGTACTGGGTCAACGGTCATTAAAATGATACCCTGTGTTGCAATACAGCATGATATCTATAAGAAGCTTCAACCTGGACACACAAGGAGACACCAGGCATCCTTATACCTAGGAGAGAGACCATGTGAGGACACAGGGAGACGGTGAGCACTTGCAAGCCAAGGAAGAGAGGTCTCTGGGTAAATCAAATTTACCCATCCTTTGGTCCTGGACTATTAGTCTCAAGAACTGTGAGAAATTAGTTTTTATAGATTAAGCCACCCAGTGTTATTTTTTTTATGTTAAAATTATTGCAACCCTAGCAAATTAACACAAACCTTTAATAAAAAAATAAAATTTTCAGCGTCATACTTGATTGACAACATAAATGGTCGTTTAGACATTCAAACTGGTCACTATAAAATTGTGCAATACCCCTGAGTATGAATTACATAATAGGAACAGGTAAGTCATTTTTTTTTTTTTTACCTTGAAGATGCTTAGGTAAGTTTCATTTCGAGGTGAGTTTATGCAGTTCACATTTCTGAAATATAAACTTCCTTTACACTTATCTGAATCCAAGCTGTCATGAGGAAACTAGCTCTCTTCAGAAAGATATAACTGATGACTTAATCTCTCAGAGGTCTTTCTCCTGATTCAACTCTTAACTGCTACCTTCTTTATCTAGTAACTTTTTAGGACCATTCGTCTTACTTACAAAGCCATATGAAATATAAGTTCATAAGAGAAAAAGCACAGTGGTGGCTGCATTTTTTCATCTCACATAAGACTCAGTGTAGTGCCTTTCACAAAATAAGCACAAAAAGAATGGGGAATTAATAAATAATTTCAATAAAAACAAATGGAATTGTGATATAATTTCTATTTTGTATTCATTCACCAAATTATAATTGTTTTAGAAAGGTTGTATTGTACTAAGTTCACACATACCCTTGTTTTGATGTTATTTCTATTTTTCATATAAAAACATGACTACTTGTGGCTTGGCGCCTGTAGCTCAGTGGTTAGGGTGTCAGCCACATGCACCAGGGCTGGAAGGTTTGAACCCCGCCCAGGCCTGCGAAACAACAATGACAACTACAACAACAACAACAACAACAATAACAACAACAAAAATTAGCCGGGCATTATGGTAAATACCTGTAATCTTAGCTAATTGGGACACTGAGGCAAAAGAATTGCTTAAGCCCAAGAGTTTGAGGTTACTGTGAGCTGTGATGCCATGGCACTCTACCGAGGACGACATAGTAAGACTCTGTCTCAAAAAAAAAAAAAAAAATTACTGCTTGCATTTTGCACTTTCTTTCTCTTTTTCTGGTTTCTTTTACCATATCCATTCAGGTTAGATAAGTTTGGCCTGCATACAATTGTCCAGTCCTTACCCATATCTCAGTGGTTCTTGACACTTTTTCTCTCAGGTGTCTCTTTTAGGAACTAATGAAAAGCTGTAGGTGTTCTGTCCTCAGACTGATCTATACACATCTCTGCTGTCAATTTCACTTCACACACTGCCCAAAACTTGTATCGATGAACATCATCTTAAATGCTATTACCTTAGAATAATGACTAAACTATCACTATGGAAATCAATAGTTGTGTGTAGGAAGGGAATATGTGAAATGGACAACGTTTCATTGGAGAAAAATATACTAAGTGCTTGAGAAGAACCTATATTTCAGGAATATCAAATCTTTACAATGCCACGGGAGTACCTTGAAAGAACACTGAGAAATTTCCAAAAGTCCTAATAGTTAATTGTTAGGATCAAATAACCCAATAGACACTAGTTTATTTTTTCTTTTATTGTCTTAAACAGACTGAATTAATTTAAACTAAATATAGGAAAGATGTTGTTCAAGGGATATAAAATTCCAGTGAGGCAAGAGGAGTAAGTTCAATATATCTATTGTATAATGCGGTGAATATAGTTAATAACAAGTATTCTTGAAAATTACTAAGAGAAATGTTAAGTGTCTGACTAAAATAAAATAAGTAGATGAAGTAATGCCTATGATAAGTAGCTTGATCAGCTCATTATGCAACTTGAACATTTTTCAAAGCTCCATGTTTGATATTTATTTGTCAATTAAAAACACATCAAAATTAAAAATAATTTTAAAATTAATTAACAACTTTTGTAAGAAACTAAAAAGAACGTCATGAGATAGAATTAAAGATGCATAAGATATAGTGCCTACTCAAAATAGATATGTATACTACACACACACACTCACTCTGAAGTTTTTTTAAAGATTCAAAAGGGAGAAGGCATGTAATAAAATTCATAAATGCATAAATAGTTGTCCAGAAAATGTCAAAAATAACACATTACTCATGTATTACTCGAAATCCTCTCTTAACATCATGACTGGAAATAGAGTGGATAATGGAATTTGACTCTTGTCTTTAAAGTTCCCAGATTGCAAAGCATTCTTTAAACAGTCATCAATTCCAGGGTACATATGAATGATTTTCATGTGATTGACTAGATATTTCCTAGTAGAAATTTTTATGACTCTATAAAGACTAAACGTGCCTGACAAAACCAAAATTTGTATTCTACTAATTTGAGAAAATAAACCATTTGTATACCTGGATTGTGTGCTGACGACCATGGAGACAGATTATAAGAATGACTTGAAGTAAAGGTTAATCAGTGATATCAGTGAATTGTTGCTTTTTTGGAAACCCAAGACTGAATGAAAGGCCTAGAACCAATGGCCTGCACTAAATGTGTTGGTATTAGCTTTCTAACATCCGTCACACCAAAGCCATGTTCACACAAGAAAATATACTCTTTTGGTACTTGCTTAATTACCTAGAAAGTCATGCGTCATTATTTCACTTTGTACATTAAGCAAATTGTACATAATAGGGCAAATATATATTATATTGCCCCCCATTCTCCTTATTATACCCAACACAAACATGAGGAAAAAAATCCAGATACAAAAATATCATGCTATGCTCAAGGTATTATTCTTCCAGGGTAAACATGGACAGAGGATTTTAGACTGAAAGGAAATATGGCTTCTAGCCCCAGTTGGCTCTTTGACATATTGACTTTCATAAAAATGACACCTCACGTTCATATTAGTTCTGGCATTTACTGACTATTTCCTCAGCTCTAGGAATAAAACGAGACCGCTTGTGAATATCTCAGAAAGAAAAAGTGTTGTTTCTTTCTATTTCTTTTGTCTTATCACGTATTTGTACATTCACCTACATAAAAAGAGTGCACATTCCAGGACCAGACTGCCTGGGTTCAAATTCAGTCCTTAACTTCTTAGCCATAAAACCTTAGGTAGTTCACTTTTTCTTTTTGTGCCTCTGTTGGCTCCTTTGGAGAATGGACATGATACTACCAAACTCACATGGATGTAGTGTGGATCGGTTGTGTCAACACATCTTCAACAATTAGAATAATACCTGGTATTAGTAAGGACGAAATAACGATTAAGTTCCAATGTTGATGTTGTTAATGTCCCATTCGTTGAAGCATTTTATTAATTTTGTCTAATATCATACTGAAAAAATTTATACATGACAAAAAAGCTCCTCTGCCCAAACCGCTAATACTCAGTTTCTTTCTTGAGTTAAATCCATCATTGCTTATAAGGCAAACAAGAGGAGCGCCATCTCACAATGTGACCAGAATAACATGCTTTATTCAACAAATGGTAAATTGCTCCTGATCAGGAGTTTCCTAATTTGACTTGAGAGATCAACCAAGCAGGAGTGAGCTGGTTCCAACACCTCAGTACAATGCTAATGATTTTTTCATGTTGAATTAATAGGATTGAAATGTTTGTGATTTCAGCAGCTGTTGGGAACAGTGGGAGAGCTTCCACCAACACTGACAGCCTCGTGCCCCTCACATGGCTGTGCTTAGATAAAACAAGAATGCTAACAGTCTGCCTAAAATACACTGATCTTAAATTAATAATAATTATTTCCACCAAAGGCAGCTTTCAAATGTCTCCCGCATCCCATGGAGAATTTGTATATATTTTTAAATGTGTGTATGAAAAAGTAATTTGTTGTGTGCATAAAGTGAAATTTATATTTTGAAGCAGGTGAGTGGTTAGTGGTTAGTTGTCTGATTAATTATCACAGCAAGAAATGACTAGGATTTGCCAACATGGATAACATTTTTACTTTCCTCAAGCAAGTTATTACCCCCTTAGATCCATTCACTGACTCCCAGTCGCCTCCTGTTAAAACTTTAAATGTTTTCTCAACATCTGTATTGAGCTTTCCATTTCTCTGACTACCACTAACTGATTCATTTCAGCTCATTTTCCCCAAACACACAGACATATTCACTTAAATCATCTTTCTTCTCATTTCTTTTTATCTCCATTCATTTGGTATTACCTTTACATTGTCATATTTGCTTTACTTGTTCGTTCTTTTGGTAACTTTAGATTCCAAAAAATATATAATGGGAATGTTTCAGTTTAGTGAAGTTTGGCTACACCACCTGAAAATAATTCTATGCTTATAGAATGAGTAAAAAGAAAGTTTAGATATGAAAAGTGTGTTTTAACTAAGAATAACTTTAGAAATAATAATCGATTTATAAAAGAAATTGTGAAAAATAATTTAATGTTCTTTAATTGTTGATTAAATAAAACATTTTTGATGTTTGCAAATATCTGAAACAACCATGGATAAAGATGCCTGATAAATACATATTTAATCCTGATTAAATTGTTAGCAGCTTCCCTGAAAACACCAAAGTGTTAGAGAGAGAAAACAAAATAGAGAACTAGTATAAAGAGAGAAAGAGATAAACAGGGCAGAATCCAAAATGGGATTTGAAGTCATTAGTATTAATAGTACAATATCTCTAAAAAGTAAGTACAAAAGATTAAAGATTCAGTTGAACATCTTAAAAAAATTATGAGAAATATAAATATATATACAATGTATTTGCATAAATGATTTAGGGTACTTTTTCTAAAAAGTTTACCAATAATCTATTAGTCTTTTGATAGGAAATTTGACATCAAACTTCTTCAAGAAAGAATTACAATATTTTCATTACTGAAAGGCAAATTGAAACAAAGCATGAATAACTAGAATCAGATTAAAATTTTCTTCATTACTTTAGTAAAAAACACCAATGTCTTAGAAAACAAATAGTAGAAGTAAGTATCCCAATGTTTGGCACTTTTTCATTCCTCTCCCCAAATTTCAGAATGTTAGATTCCTTGTTAATTTTTCAACCTGAAAATTAGTACAAGGGAAACTTTTAAAAGATTTTAGAAAGGAGCATGTATTTATAATGACAAAGAGTACTAATAAATAGGTCATGATCTTAATTCTTCTCATTAAAGTATTTTAATTCTGACCAATATAAATATTTTCTTAAAACTCCAGACTAGCAGTGTGGCCGAGATGATCCACATGGGTTAAATAAGCTTATAGAGAATATATTCAACTTGAAATACACATCTTCCAAATAGATTAAGAATTCAATTATGAAGAGACATCTTTTTCCTCTAAACAGTGTATGTATATATATACACATAACCAGGTACATACATGATGTGTACATATATGTGTTTCTATATAATCTAATCATGTGATACCCTGAATGTACACCCTGGAGGGCATTCATCTAACTAAGGATGATAGATACACCTACACAAACATATAAACACTACAGCACAAATATGTATATATAATTTTCACATTATTATGAAAGCCTTCAGATTCTGCCTCATAAAAATATGACAATAATTACTAATTGTGGCATCTAACCTCTAAAACTGTACTGTCAGACCTTGTTCATTATGTAGTAATTAGAAAGAGACCATTAGCATCAGTGCTGTGAACTTTTCAATGTAGTTCAGGATACAGTGTGGTATAACCAATTAAAACAAAAACATTTAAGGAGGTAAGGAAACCATTAAAACCGATTCATTAGATCTGCATATTTTTGGTTCAGTGGTACTGAACATGCACATCCAAGCAGAAAAACTTGAATTGCTGATATATCCCAAAGCATATTGTAAATTTGAGAGGTTGGAAAGCTTAGCTTATATTACTGATTTTACATTGACAAGGATGTAGAAATCATTCAAACAGTTGTTAGAACTATTAGAAAAGTAAACCCATAGCAAGCAATAAATATGAAGTGAATTCTTTCAGCGGTATCTGTTTTGTTATTGTTGAGATAACTTTAATAAGATAAATATTATTTCATGTATACCTTAGCTGTTTTATGCAGTTGTCGAAAGTCTGATTGGTTCCTGAGTGCAGTCATTAAACCATAACAAATCAAAAGGAAGTTTCAGGATTTTTTCCCATTCTGAAACCCTCTAGACCATTCAAGTATTATTACTCTAAGATAATCCTCTGAAAATGGCAAGTATTTTAAAAGGCAGGCGTACATTTGGTTTGATGTTAATTATTCTTTGTAGCAATCCACTAAAATTTGGCCACTCTGTCTCTCCTTAATCACACTGGGGTATGTGATGTCACCCAAGCAGACTCTATACAGCTCAATGAAAGTTGCTCACGGAGGCATCTGTAGGTCAGTGGTTAGGGCACCGGCCACATGCTGCAGGGCTGGTAGGTTCTAACCTGACCCAGGCCTGCTAAAAAAAACAAAAAAAGCAGGGCATTGCGGCGGGCCCCTGTAGCAGCAGCCACTAGGGAGACTGAGGCAAAAGAATCACTTGAGCCCAAGAATTTGAGGTTACTGTGAGCTATGACACCACAGCACTCATCCAAGGGTGACAATGTGAGATTCTGTCTCAATTTAAAAAAAAAAAAAAGAAAGGAAGTTGCTCAGGGTGGCTTATAAAAAGAAACTGATAGTAAAAATTGTACAATTACATGTGTGACTTTTGACCTCTGTTTATAATCACCATTATCAAAGAATAATATTGCCTGAAAATATACACACACATAAAAAACACTCAGTTAGATTACTGACTTTTTGTGAGCACAAAGTTCTTCATCTATTGAAACCTCTATATCCACCAATAATATGGTACGGGTATGGCTGGGTGCAGTGACTCACGCCTGTAATCCTAGCACCTTAGGAGACTGAGGCAAGTGGATCGCTTGAGCTCTGGAGTTCAAGAGCAGCCTGAGCAGGACCAAGACCTTGTCTCCACAAAAAATAGAAAAAAACAAGCCTGGCTCCTGCAGTCCCATTTACTCAGGCAGCTGAACCAAGAGGATCTCCTGAGTTCAAGAGTTTTTGAGGATGCTGTGAGCTGTGATAACATGGTAGTCTACCCAGGGCTACAGAGTGATACTCTGTCAAGATAGATAGATAGATAGATAGATAGATAGATAGATAGATAGATAGATAGATAGATAGATAGACAGATATAGATATAGTATAGAAACAGACATATATATATGTATATGTATATATATCACTCTGGGAACTTCTGAAATTTATAACAGCACTTTCTCTGCTTAACATTCTGGGGGTATTTTCAACAATCATCAGCACGATGATAGAATGATCCAAACCCATTTCCACTCTCCTGCACCTACCCCAGAGCCACAGCAACAAATACTACATCGTAATCAATAACCATTTATAAAGCGAGTAACATGTGCCAGGCAATCATCTTTTTATCCTCAGAGCAACTCTATGACCTCAGCATTAAAATTTGATTTTGCACATGAGAAAACAGCGACTTAGGCCCCAAGGGACATAATCATATTAACAAGAATTGGCATCATCGGAGTTGGTATCACTCAGTTTATTTCCAAAATCAGTTATCTTAACCACCACCAAAAGATATTCTTCCCAGTTTACTATCGGAATTTAGAAAGAGACTCTAACAGATTTTAAAGTAAAAATTCACAATGCCTAAAACCAAGAACAAATGCATGCCCTAGAAAATGGACATCTACCCTTACAACTATACACAGATAGGATCAAAATCAATGAATTAGGAGACAATATCTACAAAGAAAACCAAGGAGGCTTGGCACTGGCCCGAGCCTTGCAAGCTGGCTCTATATTCTACTTTAAGTATCCCATAATGTCTGTATATACCAACACATACACACACTTAAAAACACCATGTTGTGCACAATAAATGCATACAATTTTAACTGTCAATTTAAAAATAATTAAAAATAACATTAAAAATGTTTAAGAGAAGATCCAGAATAAGCAAAAAACATATGGATAGGTACCAGGAGAAATGTTTATTCAGTCTCTCTCTCTTTCTCTCATGTGCACACCCATCAGAGGGAAGATTCATATGACTCCAAGAAAATGAGTATGCAATCTTTGATAAAAAGGACATCATTACTGTTAAACAAAAGAGAATAATGAATATTCATTAATGAAAGAAATAGAATTATTTAAAATGAGTTAATTGCCAAACAATAAGAAAAAAATATAATAAGCATGTGAAATGAATGCACTTGGGAAACATGTACACTAGAAAAATAAAAATAGTTTACTAACTGTAGTGTGCCACTTAAATAAGAGGCAATCTTGAGTATATCTCTGTTTTAAAGCAATGACTCTGGAAGTATCATGAAGGCTGAATTACAGAAAGAGAGAACCAAAAAAGTGTGAGACCATTAAAATAGTTGGCATAAAAGGTAACATTTTCCTGAAAGAAGGAAGTGGCATCAGGGATAGAGAAAAGATGATTTCTGAGGTATTTGGGAGCAAACAGAAGAAATTAGACATACCACTAAGACTTATTTTGGTAAATTTTGTTACAGATGAAATTAACCAGGAAGGGCTACATGATTGGTGCAACCCAGTGAAAATGAAAGCATGCTTCCTCTTGTTCAAATGCAATAATCTCAAAGGGGCAGAGTATGACTATAAGCACAGTGCTCGTCTTCGGATGGCGCCCTATGCAAATGCTTGGGCCACAAGCCAGCAAAGTCAGTCCTGAAACGAGGTCACTTACCCACTGGAACACAAAACAGGAAACAATAAAAAAAAATGCTGGAGGTACTACCTAACCAATATTTTAAATAAACACTATATTAGAAAATAGCATCAATAAGCAGAGAATTTCTTCCAGACTCTCTCCCCTGCTGTATTCATTTGGGCTTCTTCGACCCATAGTTAGTTTGCTTTTCAAAACAAACTCTGCATCTTATCCAACGGGAGGAATCCTAACTCTTTCCAGTCCTGGCCCTGTGGGAGCCTTCTGACCTCATTGATTTCCCTGGATCTGTGTTCGACCTGGTAGACACAGTAAAGCTGTGCTGCACTGGGGAGGGTGGCAATGGGTGACAGAAGGGATGGGGGAGAGTAAAAGGGTGTTACTGTCTTGCCTTCTTCTTCAGCTCTGCATTTCCCAATACCTTCTCTATTTTGATGGAACTGAGATTTTACTCCACCTGGTCACAGGACAGATGATGATCACAAGAGCATGGTATATGCCTGGGATCGGAACATGGCAGGGGAGATGGAGGTTACTCCTAGCCTACCAGGGCCAGAGGGAAAGTAACATCCTCATTGTAATCAAGCCTTTGTCTTGTCACTGGGCTGACATCTGCTTGTTAGAAGTCATACAAAGCTGGCCGGGATGCTTTCTCAACATTGTAGAAACTTGTGACATTTACCAGCCAAGTGTTGAGATGCAATACCCTCTATATCTTTTCTGGAGGTGGATGGTACAATAAGGAAGTTAAAGCATCTTCTCTTTCCAATCCAGGAGCCTCCACTGCCCTCCCGAAGAGGAAAAAAAACTTTTTAAAGACAAGACTCAGCTCTTGATTTATATGGGTGCGGGGAGAGGGACCAGAGACCAGGGGAACATAAGACCTAAGCTACAGGTGTCTAAGCAGGGTTTTCCCGACATAGGGGTGTACCTCTTCAAACTGAGATTAGGGGGATGGTGAAGCACTATTGCCCCATTGCTACAAACGGAGGTACAGAACGGTGGATCAGGCATCTCCTCACCAATTAAAGGAGGCCTGAAATTTAAAGTGAAATTTCTGCTTGTCTCTATGCAATCCCTGAGTCTGCTTTTGTGTTTGTGACAATAGAAAGTCAATCTCCCCTTTCTCCCCCCAAAAATCCACCTGGGTAAAGCAAAAATGAATAATAAAAGGTAAGTCATAAAAGCACAAATTAGAATGACAAATGAAAGACTAAATTTAACTATTACAAAAAATATGACAAATACATAGTATAATAAGTTTAACCTCTTAAAATGAAAAAAAATATCTTGGGTTGATTTTTTTTTTTTAAACTCAAAATGATTTGCCTAAAATAAACATAAAGAAACTTAGAAATAAAAGTTCATAATATAATAAACAAAAAAGCATAGCTATAACAATAGTACATTAGCAAAAGAGAAGCAGAAGTGGTTATATGAATATCATGTTACTATTTAAACTTTGTGAGGCCAGATAATATGTTTTGATTATGAGCATATAAAGAGCATGACATTTGTTGAAGACTTAGTGAGCACACATGTATGAAGATGGTTTTCTAAGATATGATACATCATAGCACAGGGGACACTTTAATTTTGAATAGAACATGACAATAACAAGTATCTAACAATAGACTCAAACATTCTCATGCTTTTACTTCATCTCTTTGATCAGTTCTCCTCTCTGCCTTCCAACATTCCTACCCCCACTCAGGGACTTTGAGTTTCCTTGGCATCTATATTTCATAATAACAGAGGCACCTTGCAAGTTCTAAAGCAGAGCAAATAGACTGCAATTCATCAAGTACATATATATATATATTTGTTTCATTTTATAGATACATGAAAAGGAATGACATTTTGCCCCTGGCCCAATTCTTCTATCTCCTACTCCTTTTTGGATCTCCCAATGACTTCAAAGAGAAATTTTCTCTGGGAGGATTGAGCAAGATTTGTAATACCGAAATCTACGTTCTTTAAAGTCAAGAGAGGAGATAATAATTCGCTTTTCAAAACATGAATAGAAGGCCAAAACCAAAAACAATTGAAAAAACTTTCATTATTAAAATCTCTTTCCTGTAATTTGAGACAGAATTTTAATAATTCCACATACCAATAACGTGAGATTTATACAATCATGTTTCATGATAACAATTATGTCTTAGCAGAGTTCTCAAAAGTGAATACCTGAAATGTCACTCATCCCAAGGTAGAACTGTTCCACAAGGCTCTCAGTCCTCTTATTGTGGACATGGTCTTGTGCCATCCAGTACGGTAGCCACTAGCCTCCAGGACCTATTTTAGCAATTCCAATGTGGCAAGTATAACTGAGAAAATAAACTTTTAATTTTGCTTAATTTTTAATTAATCTAAATTGAAATAGCTACATGTGTCTGGTGGCTAACATATTGGACAGCATGATCATGCTTTTACAATCAATTGTGGTATTAAAACCAGCAATCTGTAAGGTAGGTGTGAAACCGGTCTTGGATTAATAGAATTTATAGTTTAGTGCTGGTGAGAACTATCAAGTAAAAGAATAAATATCAATAAAAATGTAAACAAAGTAGAAATGCATGCTTAAAAAGCAAAATGAAACACGAGAGATGATTTTCTATGGGGAAGAAGACAGAGAAGACCATAATGGAAGGTGAGAATTTAGGCTATCACCTAAACGATGCAAAGGGTCCAGCCAGGGGAACAGCTCAAGGAAAGGGCTGCTGTGGCTGTGGAACAGCAAGAACCACTTCCTCACCATCTAAACCTTTTCATGGAACTGACAGAAACGTGCGGCTGGAGAAGAGTGAATGGTAAGGAGAAAGGAGGAAGGAGCAATGAAAGAATCAAGCAGGGTTTAATACATGTTGCCTTAGAAATTATTAAAAATCTTGGTTATTTTCAAAAATACACAAAGAAATCACTGACTTTTTTTTATTATTAAATCATAGCTGTGTACAATAATGACTGACTTTTTAAGGGGAGAGAAGCATTACTATACTGGTGATTTTAATTTTTTACTTGTGTTGTCTTCTACAGAACGAACTCGAGAGAGCCAAAATGGAATCTGTGTAGAAAATTTAGGAATGTATTGAGGTTGTCTGGTCTGACATAATAGTAACAATTGGAGTGCTAAGGTAAAGGGACCCATGGTGCCTGCGTGCACACACACGCGCGAACACACACACAAAATATATGGATTAGATTTCGGGCTCATAAGAATAGACAAATCAGGTTTGAGGTTTAAACAGGCAGTAATCAAACCTTAGTGAGACACAAAAACTGGAGAAAGAACGAGTTGGGGCTCGTTCACATGGTTGATTTTGTCTCTTTTAACAGGTTTTTGAGATACTCCAAAGAAAGGAGCTCTCAAGGGGGCAATTGGAACCAGAGAGATCAAAGTAAACTTGGGGGTTGAGATATAATTGTGGAGTTCTTAAAAGAGATAGTGATTACTCAGTACTATAACCTTTTTTTCTTATGCATTTTCTTATCTGTGTCTCCCAAAACTCTTAATATGAAAGGTGATCAAAATAATATAAAATTACAACTGGATAGGAGGAATAAGATCAGCGTTATATACCAAAGTAGAATGACTCTAGTTAACAGTCTTACATCATTTCAGAAAGATAGAAGGAAGATACTGAGTGTGTCCAACATAGACAAATGATAGATGTTTGAGATGATGGATATGCTAATTACCCTGCTCTGATCATGTACATTATGTGTATCGAAATGCCATGTACCACATGACTGAGCACAAGCATCATGTCAATTAAAACATCTAACTTTTTAAAACAAGTTCAAGTCAGTACGATTTCACTATAATGATATTTACTAAAAGTGCTTTCCACTTAATAATATAATAATGAATAATGAAATTGGTTATGATAAGAAATAGTAAAAATGAACGCGGTAAAGTCATCCAGTCAAGAAGCCTGCCTTAGAGGACCCTGACTGGAAGGAGACGGTGAGCAGAGGAGCTCCCGAGAGCAGACTGCTCCCTATACCTTCTGTATCATCTGTCTTCCCACTCTTATCCCAGCCATACATGGAAAAGGTTTCAATGTATTGACTCAAAGCTCAACATTGCTAAACCATTCTCGATAAATGATCATACTTACTTAACTTACTTAAGCAATATGGCAAAAGACAAAAATATGCCTTATATTTGCTCAAACACGAGGTTCTCAAAACAGTGTCAAATACACACGAGGACACATACTGTGAGCAGGAACTTTGTCGTACTAACATTACTAGCGAATCTTCACATTTTCTATTAGCTAGAAATGCATTGGTTTTCAATGAATCAGCTTTATCATTCTTTTTTCTTAATATCTGGTAGCCTAGTATTGTCATGCCTTCCTTTCTGAACCTATCTTTCTACTTAAGTAAATGACTTCTTGGAGTTCCCTTCATCCTCTTTGTTGTAAGAAGTGTGAGTGTGTGTGGGCGGGCACTGTGGGAACAGGAAAGGACAAGGTTTGCTTTCATTTTGAGTTAAGTTTTAGAGTCCAGAGCTTTTAAGAAATATTTTATAAAGAGATTAAGAAAAATACTTCATGATGTATTTAATTGACACATGCAACAGCAATCCTGAATCCTTGACAATTCCATAGGGAAACACAGCTGCTGATGAACGAACTGTGTACCAATTTAATAAACACATGAACCAGATAAAACTGGTGTGAATGGAAATATATCTAACATTTTCATTAGAAGCGAAAGTTAAACATTTTGATTTTTCCAGATGGAAATTATAAATGATCCTGGCATTTCATTGACTTATTGTTAAGTGTTCTTTAGCCAGGAAATTAATTACTCGTAGACTGGTAAGTACATGTGTCATATATAGTATTAATATCCTAAGACTGAAATGTATATAAAGTGAATACATCTCTAGATCTTATTTTTATATGCAGAGGTCTCTTATTAATGAGGAAAACGTTATAAGAATTATGTCAATGTGAAATGAATTAGCGATAAATTACTTATCTCGAGTTACTCAGCTTATAAAGCACTTTGGGGATATTTACTTTTTGCTTCCTCCGTGCAAAGTCAATATTCAAATAACCCTCACAACAGCAATGTTAACATCAGTTTACTCCCTAGAACTAAAAATTCTCTGAGTCCAGAGCTTAAACATAAACTATCACATTCATTATAATTATGGAAATCAAATAAATTAAATTTAATTGTCACAATATATCTTATAAGGCAGATATCATTCCTTTTTACAGAGAAAGAAACCAGTACTTAACGATATTAACTCAATTCTCTATATCAGGCTGTTAGTGAATTGTAAATACTTGTGAGAATGAGGACTGTCTGATTGTTTTTTGAACCTGCAGGACATAAGGGAGAGACTGACAAGTTACAGGTATCCAGCATATAAATAAAGTTGAAATAAAGCCGTAGGGCTGTAAATAAAAATGAATATTCTTTAACATTAAACTCATCATCTTTCCACTGTGCTGTACAGCAACACTCTGCTAGATCAATGGATAACGCCCTCCCCTAATGTAAATCCCTCTTGCTAGACTTTTTAAAGTAAAACATACATTTTGGGTGGTCTGACTTGCATACTGACTGCATTTCTTAAAAGCATAACGTTAACTAAAATTAGGGGTCTAAGGTATTAGCAAACGGGGTGAAGGAATCATGTAAAAGTAATCAACTGAGGAAATAAGGATTACATGCCCTGGATTTGAAAAGGTTCACTAACAAAACTGGAAGAAACAGAACAACGGAAGAGAGAAAAGGAAAAGTTCCAATGAATAAAAAATTAACATATGAAGAAAAATTCTCCAGGGCATCATTGAATTCCAGACTCATGTGTCCATATGGTGATGGATCAGGAGGCCTCTGCACTTGAGTGGCTTTCTGTGCATGTCAAAATAGGTTGCATTCCTTAAAGCTCCAACATGGTACATTATAAATGATGAGTGTCCAGTAATTGTAGTCAAATCTTGATTAATCTGAAGGACCCACTGAAGGCCCGGAGGGAACAGTCACATTACTCAACAGAGTGAAGATATGGCTACTGTTTGAAATCATGTGAAACTAAATTTAGATATACAAACTTATAATTAAGTTCTTATTGTGAGTAAAGCAGTGTATTTAATGTTTAAGAAAAATAATTTTGAAGTACAGAATTACAGGTAAGGTGAATATGAACATGTTTACCCAATGAAAGAACAATGAGAAATCAAGGAATCTTGAATAAAAAGTGATTAAGATAAATGACTATTTGGTAAACTAGGAATCAACTTATTAAATTGATTAACATTTAAGACTATAAGGTCTAAATATGTACATAATTTTTAAAATTCTATTAGATGATATACCATTCTCATTATTAAATATTACAAAGAGATATTGGCAAATGGATTCATAGCTTAAAATGTTGCTATAAATGAAATTAATAAGGTCTTTTATAGCATAATCTTTGATACAATGATAGAATCTATACCTGTCTATCATGGGAACTGCAAAAATTCCTATTTCCCTGTTTCCATAGGCCCATTTCTGAACTTTTAATTGTACATAAAATTCTGTTCTGTGTTTATTCTACAATAACGGAATTGTAGCTGGGAAATGCTGGTCATCTAAGAACTACACTATCCAGAATTCTCTGTAGCTAGATGTGGTCATATGGTGGATTTCTGGGTCAACTTGCATCCAAGATCTTCAGTGCTTTGTCCCTCAGGATTTTCTGACCTTTAAAATAACAAGTGAAGATGGCAGACCTCCCTTTTCTTAGGTCCTTGAATGACTTCATGAACTATAGTCATTCATTGACCTGGAATAGCTAATTAGGACCACTGCATAAAGTAAACTTCTTTGTCTCACATTAAATCTTATTTTTTTGTATTTGTTAAGCCATTATTTTTAGATGTCTTGTTAAGGACTTAGTTTACATTAACTTCAACAGTAGCATAGCTCTGAGAGTTCAGCCCAGGTTTACTTAAATAACCATCACTAGGTCGTTCCACTCATTTATTCCTTAAATCAATTTCTATATCCCCTCTTTTAAAACTGAAAACTTCTTGGAGGGTGTAAGCTATGGAAAATCGACTAGGAAGTTTATATTTCAGGATGTAAGGTTAGAATTCAAGCACAGTATCTAGAATACAGAGCCAAACATAGAAAACATATGGGGGAAAATATTTCTTCACTCCTCAAAAAAGGGACTTCTGACTATTTTAGAAAGAAACTATCCAACGGTAATTAGTCAACATCTTCATATGCACCATATAACATTAATCATACCTATATCAATTAAACAAAGTATTTTGTGTGTAGATGAAAAATAAGGAAGACATAAAATGAGATTTTTTTAACAAATTCTGGTCAAATAAATAATAAACAAAATATATTCCAGGGCAGCGCCTGTTGCACAGTGGGTAGGGTGCCGGCCCCATATGCTGAGGATGGTAGGTTCAAACCCGTCCCAGCCAAATTGCAACAAAAAAATAGCTGGGCATTGTTGTGGGCGCCTGTAGTTCCGGCTATTCAGGAGGCTGAAGCAAGAGAATCACCCACGCCCAAGAGTTGGAGGTTGCTGTGGAATTCTACAGAGGGCGATAAATTGAGACTGCAAAAAAAAAAAAAAAAAATTCCAATTTTTTATTCCTGAGTAACTAATATAATTCAGAAGTTTAGTGTAAATGCCTTGATGTATTCTCAAATGTATTAGAAATTTAAAATGTCAATCATTATCTCTTAATATATCCAACATTATTACATGCTATTGGCATGGGCATAAAATTAATTAAAACGTTTTAATTTGCATTACATAACATACATTTACCATGTAAAATATGATGTTTTAAAGTATATATATTTATATATACATATATATAGTGGAATGATTAAATCTAGCTAATTAACAAATGCGTCATGTCAAATAGTTATGATCTTTGTGGTGAATTTATTTAGTGTCTCCTTAGTGTTTTTCAAGATTGTAGCATATAATCATTAACTATTGACGTCATACCATACCATAGATCTTTTGAAAAATTTTTCCTAACAGAAAATGTGTATTCTTTCACCGAAATTTCCTCAACAATCCCAGCCTCTAGTCATTGACTATTGTCAACAATTATACACCAATGAAGTGGATAACCTATGAGCAATGGATAAATTATTGAACACATACAACCTGCCGACACTGGGTTATGGAAATATGGGAAATTCAAGTAGACCAGTGAAAAGTGATTGATTAAATCAGATATACTATGAAACATACATTATGGGCAAGTCATTGGGTCAGTGCATATTATATAGGTATCCAAATTTATTAGTATAGAACTTTCATGAAATAAAAAATATTCACTTGATACATACTATAAACCAGTTCACATCGAATTATGTAGATCACCATTTAAAGGAAGTACATGGTGAATCGTTTTTCAAAATAAGACTACTAGATATGTATATATTGTATGTGTATATACATATGAATACATATATATTATATATATATCACATATCTCAAAATATGAAGACCTTATCTTATGTATGTATGGACACAGGAATGAGATAAGATCTCACTATGCTGCCCAGGTAGATCTATGGCTATTCACAGGTGTCACCACAGCACTCTGAAGCCTCAAACTCCTAGGCTTAAGTGATCCTCCTGCCTCTGCTTTCTATGTAGCTGGGACAACAGGCATGTGCCACTATGCTTAAGACTATCAAATTTTTTTTGTGTATATATTTGCGTGTGTATGTATACATATATGTGAATTTTATAAACTAACACTTGTATTTTGTGTATAATATATATATGAAGAAAGCCAAAATAAGCACATATCAGTGTGAAAAATAAACATATAATTTAGAACAAGCACTATTCAAACAAGAACAAGCTATATTTAACTATGTAGCAGTTGTATTGAAATATAAAATCAGAGCTAAATAAAAGGTAATATTTTGTTCCAAAGATGTGAATTATGTAAGCACAATGGAGATAAAAACGAGGTTAGATTAAGATAAGGACAATTCCTCCAAAGCCGTTTCATTCAAAATCTTAAACAGAGCTAATACAAACAAATTCTGTGTGTTATACCTGTCATTACCACTCCATCTCGTTTTCGTATAGATGCCCACAAAGAATTCCAAAAACAGGGAAGAAGAAACTATGTTGTCATATATAAGTAGAAGAGGGTAAGAAGTCTCATTTTCATTAAAAGTGTGATATTTGGCAGGAGACAGGATATATCACTATGTCAGATTACAGAGTGGAAGTCACATGAAAGATCCAGAGACAAGAGCCATCCTTCCAAGGATACTTGGGCCAAGCTTGCCTAGACTTCAAGTTTTGTTTAAGAGTATGTCTCCATAATTTTATATCTTTGAAAATTAAAATGGGGCAATTAAATTACTTCTGGGCTTTCCATATTATATACATCCTAGAAGGTAAACAAGATTTATATATTGATAAAAATATGACTGATTAAGCACAAACACACACATGTAAATGTGTTCATCAAAAAACAAACAGAAAACTTTGTCATTCTGTCTTTGTGCTACAGAAAATTTTCTTTCAGTTAAACAAAATTAAGCCCTATTAAAAGAGATGACTCAGGCAACAAGAAACTTATGACTCAAACAGGAGTTAACTTACTTCAATTCCTTTGAGTCAGAGCCATTATTATTTGAATATAAAACTTTCTACATAGAGTATATGAGATGTTTCTTTTTTTTTTCAGTGTTCATAAAGTTTTATTAGAACACAGCCATGCCCTTTAATTTACACATTAATTGCCCATGGCTGCTTTCATGCCTCAATGGCAGAATTATTTGTGACAAAGTTTGCATGTGGCCTGAAAAGCCTAAAACACTATCTGGACCCTTATGGAAAGTCTGCTGACCCCCTACTCCAAAATCATGTGGTGGAGACAGCTATTTACAGTCCACGTGCATAAACCCAGCCCAGTAAAGCAAGAAGGAATCTCTTTCTCATTCTGACATGTTTCAATTCTAGACCTTGAAACAACCATAGATCATTAAGTTACACCTCTATTAAATGGTTTAAAGAAACTGATGGGGGTGGTGCCTGTGGCTCAAAGGAGTAGGGCGCTACTCCTATGCCAAAGGTGGCGGGTTCAAACCCAGCCTTGCCCCCCTCCAAAAAAAAAAAAACTGCAAAAAAAAAAAAAAGTGATGGGAATTCTCATAATATAATTTTATAATTTACCTTTAACGTATCCAGTTTCCAAGTCAAAAAGGAAAGAAAATTAAAGAAAAATTATTCTGTGTACTCCAAAGCAATGTATGGAAGGGAATTTAAAATTATGGGCAGGATTCTTTTTATTTACACAAATTCAGTGATTTTTGAGCAAGCCAAGAAGTGATTAACGACTTGTAAAAATGTTAGAATTTTGCTTCATCACTGCTGGATATGGACATGGACTAAGAAACCTCAGTGTGTGAGACATCTCATACCCTCAATGACTCCCCGACCATAAAGTTTTCAGAAAAAGAAAAGAAACCCCGATTTATTGAAATTTTCCATATTTATAACTTATTACCAGAACACTGAATATGCATTAAAAATACAATAAAATGAGAAAAATACCATACTAATCTGTTGAGAAATCAGCAATACAAAGAGATAAAGTTGAATTTCAAATGGCTATCACTTTATAATTTAAAAAACATAGCAGTTTTGTTTAACTTTTCTATATGTACCCTCAATTAATATTTACAAAAGTTTTACACTTAGGGGTATCTTAATATATGAGATCTTATCAATGACTGTTAATATTTTTGGAATGGACTGTAAAATGGAACAACCTTATGCTAAAAGCTGCCTCCTTATGAATAGAGAAGTCCGGTACTAGATAAAAAGTTTTGTTATTTATCTTGCATGAAGTGTTCTTCACATTCTCAGCAATCAGCTCTAAGCCAGTATTCCACAAAGGCTGGGTTTCAAAGTAATATAAGTAATTGCAAAGAGTGTCAAAAAATGATTTGCTATCAATAGTAAAGTGTCATAATTTGAGAATAAATTTGCTCCAAACCACATTGGAGCAGAGTCACAGGCACTCCAGCACTGAAGTCATTCATACTTTCCCTCGGATATCTTTACCGGATGGGGAGAGAAATGGGTGTAGTTATAGTTGTCTTACAAAGGACAGTGCAGAGGTGAAGGCAGCCATTCTCGTGGGAAAAATGGAGCAAAACCAGGGATCTGCACAGTGAATATAGAACCAGAGAAAAAATAGCATTCCTTTAAGTAATGCTGTATGTTATCTTCTCAATTTTTTAAATTGAAAAACACAGTATATGTGTATTCTCATGTAAAATTTCCTACATAAAGCTTCATACTGGGTGCACATGGTTCACCCTGGATCCAAGGGAAGGTTTGTTACCCAAGTTGTCCCCACCAGGTTCATGGTCTCTGGGGAGTAGAAGAATGAATTCACAGACCAGGAGCGTGAGCTGCCAAAAGCAGAAGTTTATTTATAGAAAAAGCCTCCAATGCAGTGGAGGGCATCCCAAAGGGGTCGCCGTGGTCGCCTTGGGGTGCTATGGTTTTCCAAACTCCACCCTAGGTCCCTCTCATTGGCTTGTGTCATTTTTGTCCTGTGCCTCTGATACAGGACAGCTGGGCTGAGCTGGCTGGGGCGCCTCTGATCCGTGGCCTGCGGATTTATTCTATAAATCACGGAGACCAAGAACCTGAAACACCACTCTCACCTCGATTGATCCCCTCTTTCCTGGTCGCAGTTTTGTTTGTTTGCCCCTTTAATCTAGCAGCTTTGGTGGCCTCCCCGCAGGAGCCACACATCTCATCTCACCCACTTCCTCTGGGTAGCTCCTCACCAGCTCCTGTGTTTTTGTTTGGGTCACAATATTCCTCCAGGTCTCAGGTGGGTTTGGGGTGCCCCTCTCAACTTCCCCTTTCTCTCTTGCCTTTACTTTCTCCCCATAACTTCCCCATTCTCCTCCCCCCAACCCCCGCAGGGCCTTTCAGTTTTATCTGGAAAGCGCAGATTCATTTAATTTGAGGCAGTATCTCAGCCTAATTCTTTTAAACACATCCCACTGTTAGAATTCCGTGATCAGTAAGCAACACCCTGGCAATTCACAATTCATAACTGTGAATCAAGTCAACCTGAACGGTACCTGATTTAATGTTTATACAGATATTTTTCATTTAAGGTTTACAACTGAGGTCTCTGTTTACATACATTTATGTTAGTTAATGCTAACTGGAGACTAAAATTGACATCCACCTGACCAGCAATATGCCCTAAAATACATGGTAGATACCTTCAGGAAAGAGTTATGTTCAACAGCTTGACAGTAAAGGACCAGATTCTCTGTGAATTCTTTCTAACAATACCCACTAGTATGTGGAATGCAAAATAAAATAACTCTGCTGAAGTCTGTTCAATATACCTTTTTCGCCCTGAAAGTACTAAAAGAATAGCTGCTATTATTTCAGTTATTTAAAAGTTTCTAAATAATGTTTTATATTAGGGAGACTTTCTTCTGTTACATAGTCTATTTACAAAAGCAAATTTTCCACAGACTGTTTTAAATTATCATGAAGAGATGTTTAATAAAAGAGTTGATACCTGTAAAAGCATGGAGAGGTTTTCAAGGGGTGGCAATTCTAAGTATGAATATCTTGTCTAGGGAGCAATTCTGCCAAATAGATATTAGGAATAATCCTTCTTTTCCTCTCCTCCTTTGTTTTGTAAACCTTTATGGGAACCATACAGAAGAGCTAGAACTGCAGAGATTCATAAGGCAGGTTTCTATGATTACTCAGTCTAATACAGTAGAGAGATTTGAAGGGCAATATCGGTCACATGTCACGATGGTTTTCACGAGGAATATATGTGCATGAGGTTGACAAATCAGCTCTTCAGTGGAAAAGAGGATGATTGAGCAAGTTCTAGACTTCCGGTCTCAGTTTATCACGCTACATGCTCTCAGCCAAGAAAGACTTGTTACAGCACAAATCTTGTGTCTGAACATTTTGTATAAAGGTATTATTTTGTATACTTGTGACTTTTATTTGTTGACAGTCTGTAAAACTATGGCTCTCCATTACATGTGTAAATTTTGTCCCTTATGGCAATAGTAGACACAATTAAAAGCGCAAATAATGAAACAGAAATTTAAATTTTTACTTATTTATGCAAGGCTACGCACATATAACAAAGTTGTTGAAGTAGTTCAGCCTTCAAAAATCCTAATTCTTAAATCCCTGTAATGTCAATAAATTTGAGGATGAAATGGTTTATTTTATTTTTTGTTAGAGAAAAGCACTTTATACCAGTGGATAGGATATGTAGGATGCAATAAAGGGAATTCTAGTCCTATAAAGTTGTATAAATTATGAATCTAATGAGACAGTTTTACTTATTTATAAAATAATATTTTTAACAGCTTAGAGAGCTGGCTGGAAAGAGTGACACAACTCTAGATTTTAATCTATAAATTTCAAAGCTGTTTCCTGATGAACTCTAAAGAGAATACAAGAGTGTACCAGCTACCAGAAAGCAAATATAAAAGAAACCCCTTGCTGACAAAGCAACCTTTTATCCTTGGTACTTTATCTTTGGCCTAGAGGAGATTCAACAGGGGAAATGGTACTAAAGATCAAATGCCTGCCTTCCCAAGTTCATTTTATTATATCTAAATTTATAACATAAATTAATGTCCTTAAAGGTAATAAAATTAACAAGCAAATCAGACAGTGCAAAATAAACAACAAACAAACACCCCAGTTCATTCTATGCTGATTTTCACATCCAGGGAGATGATGTAAAAGATCAGTGAGATTTAACGAGAAAAATGTTAAAACTTAAAATATACAAGGTATGCTTCATCTCACTTTGTACATATTTGCATTTAATTTTCATAGAGAAGGGCTGATTTATATCTACTCAGAAGCTTCTACTCAGAAGCTGACTCTGGTTAAAAATATCATCTTTATTAAGTCTCAACCAGCCATCAAACAAACAAGTACATTTTAAAATAGTATTCCCACCCTGCAGGGTTCCAGTAAAGGAAATAATAAAGTAAAATATGAAAAAAGAGATTGTTCTTTGAGAGGAAGAGATCTAATTAAAAGGAGGCCCTAACAACTCCCTGGATTAATTGGGAGCCAACTGAGATAATTGGACCTATGGGAGTATGATTACACCCATCATAAACTGCTTTTTTCACAAGTATAGGTTAAATGCTTGATGCTTTAATTGGGTGTAGCACTACAATGAAAGTAGAGATAATATAGAAAAAAATAATATTTGGGCTAGTGATCTCCTGAAGTTTCCTGGCATCATTAACAATGATGTGTGTGTGTGTTTGTGTTTTCAAATATGCAATTTTCTAGGTTTCTTGGAGCCACTTTGATTACAGTGTGGTTACAGTTCTTTCAACCAAAATATATCTATGCTATTAAAAGTTGACCTACAGACCACATGTAGCTTCTTTGCAATTAGAAATTCAACAAGATCATATCACTTTGTGATTGAACTTAAAAGGGACTGCTGTTTTTGAAGATGATGTCCTTAAATGTACATTGCAACAAACATTGGCTTTCAATTAGATGGTCTTCCAAGAAATGGAACCACAAAATTGTAGAGCCTCAGAGAAACTTATTGATCATTTATCTGGTCAAACCTCCTACTTTTATATTTGAAGGGTCTGCAGGAAGACAAGTTGAAAGTTTTGGAACAAAGCTGGGCTTTTGTTAAGGCTAAGGAGGTGTGGGAGCTCAGAGAGAGCAAGGGCTAATTTTCCTTTGAATTCATGTGACTGAGAAAGCAGTGACTATTTGCATACATCTTAACACTTTGTGATGCTATAATATTTTTAAAACAAATTTCTATGGAGGGAATTGTAAAGGTGGCAAATTGAAATCACTGCATTTGCCCTGGAAATCACTGCATGTACCTTACAATGTAAACAGATACTCAACTTTGTTTGGAAAAAGACAACATCAATATTCAAATATTATCACAGACAGGAATGTTGAGCATATAACATCCATAGGTTTTAACAGTAAGCCCCAAAGTTTTAAAC
The DNA here is from genome assembly GCA_963574655.1 of Perodicticus potto. Lineage (NCBI taxonomy): Eukaryota > Metazoa > Chordata > Mammalia > Primates > Lorisidae > Perodicticus > Perodicticus potto. Next base: position 26,674 of record CAUYRH010011691.1, on the reverse strand, counting down.
AAGACTATAATATCTCTTAAGAGGACTAATCTATCACAGTGTGTTAGATATTTTTTCTCCACTTATTCTATGCCCAGTAGGCTAATTCCTTTACACAGCTTCCAAAGGGGTCTTCTGCACTTAGATTTCCTACTGGGTTCAGCCAGTGGGAGGGACACGAGTCCATGATGGGATGGGGGCAGAAGTACAAGTGTGAGTAATTAAATACCAAGGATCAGTCATCAGCAGGTGGACCTTGTAGTGAATCTGTCCCTCTGACAGAGGCTTCTGTTTCCTGCTACACAGCCTCTTCTACTCCTAGAACAACAGCGCTCTCCCCCATGCTGGCAAATTCTTCCTACTTTGGCCTTTAGACATAAAGTCCACACTCTGTCCTTCAAGTCTGTTCTGAACACTGAAGCCAAATTAATCTTTCGTAATTATAAATGTAATTATTGATAAATCCTAAATTCTTAGGAAGTGAGAAAATACAGTAGATTCCAGCTGCTCCTCATCACTCCAGTTTTCACTTGAATTACCTTCCATTAATCATTCAGGACTCAGCACAAATGCCATATTTTATCCAGCTGGTACTTCAATACAGTAGTCTATTTAATTAGCTTATAATACACACAAGGATAAAGTTCATTATGTCTTTCCTGCCTTCTTCCTCCTTTCTTCCTTCCTTCCCTCCCTCCCTCCCTTCCTTCCCCTTTGTCATTTTTTTTTTTATTCTTTCAGTCTATTCATTTCATGAATACTTAGAATCATCAACATGGTCCCTGTTCTCCAGGACGTTACATTTTGACAGGGAGGGCAGATAGTAAACCATTAATTACAGTAGTAATAATTGAAATATAATCTTGAAAAATGCCCAGGGGACAAGATTCAAGGTCATGTATCGCCTTCCTTGCATTCATATCAGAATTCAGAAGAGAAACTGCCAGATAACAGTTCTTCTGTAAGGGAAGGAGTCAGTGTGGAATTTTGGTGAAGGACATTGGTTATGCAGTAGTTCTAGTCAGATTAAAATTTTGGTCTATGACTTTTATGACCTATAGATCATAAATTGATTTACCTCCCTAATTCTCAGTTTTCCAATTATAAATAGGACTTAGAAAATCTTTACCATTGAATTACTATAAGTATTAACTAAGAAAAAGTTACACAAATCACTAAGAAAAATCTGATAGACATGTTGAAGTAACATTATGGTAGTATTTCCAGAAAGGCCTCGAAATTTTGGATTACAGTAAGTTTGTAATAAAAGGAAAAACAACAGCTCCAAGAGTGATCCATGCCTTCCCTATTTATCAAAATTTATATTAAGCATAGTTAAAAATTTACAAAAACATGAAACAACTAAATTCTAAGCACAAGCATACAGTGGCCAAAATTTTGGCATAAGGAATTTGAAAAAAAAAATTATCACAGCTTCAGAAATATTGCTTTATGTGCAAGAAGCCACCTGGCAGATGCAATAAAACAACTTTATTAATACAGTATGTTTCATGCATAAATCTGATCAAATTTGCTCCAGCAATCATCCTGTGTGCTTGAAGACACCTGCGGCAGGGGGAAAAAATCATGTTGCTATACTTCTTAAAACTCCTATATTTTGTGGCATCATTTGATGTTAATTTGCAAGACAACATTAAGTAGCATCTCCTTATCAGAGTCAGAACTGGTTTACACGTAAGAGTTTAATTTCTAGTTTATTCTTTCCTCATGTACAAAATGATTTTTGGATTTTTTTTGGTTGGCAAATTATAAGCAAATGAAAGCTGTGCATTTTTTTATATTATAAAATCTATTATTAAAAGGTTTGCATTGTGTCTGAGAAAAAATAACTCGATCAGAAGTGTTGTTTGTCTTTTTATTTACTATATTTTATACAATGTAAACTCATATATAAATTACCATATATATTTCCAAACTTGCCTTATATCATGATATTTCTGAATGTCATATCGGGGCTCAACATAGGCATAATAGAACATGTTACTTAAAATGACAATAAGAAAAAGTAATACTCCGAAAACATCTAAGTAAATCTTATAGGTTGAAAATATAATATTCTGATATTTCTCACATATCAAATACATATATAAATTTTTAGCACAGCATTACAAAGGCTATCAACATTTATACCTAGTATATTTAAGAAATTTTTATTTCTGTTATCTATATATAGGTTCATATTGTTTAGTAGAAAGTAAACCAGAGGACTATCAACATTTATACCTAGTATAGTTAAGAAATCTTTATTTCTGTTATCTATATATAGGTTCATATTGAAGTATAAAAAAAGAAAGTAAACCAGAGGAATAAAAGTCTCACAAAAATAATTTCAGTCACTTAAATATAGTTGATTACAAAGGTTGCCAGCAACCCTCTTAAGTTGAGCTTGATTAGACATAAACCTGAATAGATTAAGATAAATGAATAATTTGTGGAATTCCACATCTTATGGTGATATGAAGTGTCCATTCAATCACATGACTGTAAATAAGCCAGCTGCCGTGTCATCCACGTGTAACTGTTTCCATCACATTAAATACAAAAGAAAAAGCAAATGACACTATTAACACCTTCTAGCAGAGTTTGATTCAATGATGGAACTATTCTATATCTGCGCCGTCCAATAGGTACTTTCTAGTCCATATGGTTACTGAGCCTTTGAAAAATGCCTAGCATAACCGAAGTCTGAATTTTAAGATTTAATTTAATTACAATTAATTGAAATTTAAACTGCTACATAGGGTACTGGCTATGTAAAGGACACCCAAGGATGTTGTGAATTAGAGTTAACTGCATCTATTCCTGTAAATTTTTACATTAATTGTTTGAATTAAGAAACAAGACAATTATGTCTAAGCATATTCCTAACAATCTGCTTCGAGTTGCAGATTACAACTATTCCTGAGTCTCTTTAGTTATATTCCTAAGGGCCTGAAGATCACAGGAGACAGATGTGCTATTATTAGAGCCACTGTCTGACTCACCCCATCTTTACCGGGTGGAATAAAAAGCCACCTTGCAGACCTAACGTGCTCATGCTGTCCCTCCATGAAGCACCTTCTGCTTCTGTGATGAAAGGGAAAAAGCAGCTCCCAAACAGATGGTTGGTCCTTGTACAGGTGAAATGATGCGGGCGCTTCTGTTTCCTACTCATCTTCTAGATTTTTTACTCTGAGGGAACTCAGCAGCAAATGAAAAAAATAATAATAATGTATTTCCAAAGTATGTAAAATGGGCAGACGAGGTTGTTGAGCTAAACATAATACTCTGTGTTTATATTTTAGCTCTTGTTCTATAAAAGAAGTCCACATATTTATTGTGCTTCATCAAGGTACCAACATTTGGGTATTGTTCAGCCCTAGAGTTTTCCTATGATCCCTTGAGGTAATTTACAATACCCCAAATGACGTATTGTTATTATCACCTAAGCATTAAAGTGGCCGGCATTCATGTAAAATCAGTACTCAGTGGGCAGTAATTCTATTGTGTATAATTACAATTACCCATATCCTCCTAACTTTTAGCCAATGCTCATATTTACTCACCTTCAATCAAACAGCTTTGTTTTATCTATTCAAGTTGGCGGACTTGCTCCCTGGGAAATTTTACAATTTTACCATCAAATAGCTTTGTTCCTTTTCCTCATATGATTTAATATGGTTATTTTTTTCTCAGTCTATGACATTGAAATCCTTTATAATTACCAGATTCTATCTGCATGATGATTAAGTTCCTATTTTTATGCTGATTATGGCTAATGCTTTACAAAAGGAGGAGCATTTTACCTGATCAGCTTTCATTTAAGGATTATGAACTAACAGTGTTTCTTTTAAAAATGACATAACATTTGTTTGCTTATTAAAAGGTATCACTTTTGAAGAATAAGAAGTAGGATAAAGAGATTTATCAATGTTTCAAGAAGCATGTAGTAAAATTAAACCAATTCACATTTTCCATATGCCTAATGTTGCTTTCATATTTGTAGAGTATCTATGTATTTTATTATTAATAATGGGCCCTTTGAGAGTGAAATAATGCTGTTAATAAATAAGGTGGGCCAGCAGGCAGAAAAGGAAACGTTCCCCAGCAAACCATGATATAATGACCCTGGATTTAAGGATGCTTGGATATACAATTGACCTTTGAACAATGTAAGTTGGATATACAATTGACCTTAGAACAATGTAAGTTTCAACTATTCAGGTCCACTTAATGTGGACTTTTTCTTCTGTTGCCACCCTGAAGAGTGAGACTACTCCCTCCTGTTCCTCTTCTCCCACAGCCTACTGAAAATAAAGATAAGGGTGAAGACCTTTGTGGTGATCCACTTCGATATATTTTCTCTTATGATTTTTAAAATAATGTTTTCTTTTCTCTAACTTACTTTAAGAATACAGTGTATTTGTGTAATTCACACAGAATATAAAATATGTGTTACTTGACTTTTTATGTTATTGGTAAGTCTTCTAGTCAACTGTAGGCTATTAATACTTAAGTCTTTGAGAGACTCAAAGTTTACATACAGATTTTCCATGGTGCAGGGATGGGGGTTGGCATTCCTAACCCCTGCTTTGTTCAAGAATCAACTGTATTATAATAATTCTCTTTCCAATGGAGACAAAGAATCATGGAATCTTATAATCCACACCTTTCCTCAATTACCCTGTGTCACAAGGGGACCCATCATTCCACATAACCATGCCTCCATTTACTGTGTCAGAGACCCCGAAACAACTTTTGTTTCTACTGCAGCTTTTTCCACACTGCTATGGTTCAGGAGCTTGCTGTTTAACCTGTTTGCTGAAATGTCATTCTCAAACTCCATTTCAAAATCCTCTCCATCCTTTTACTCCCAATAGCATAGTCCTATCTTCCCAATATCATCTCCAGTACCATTTCTGAAAATATTTCACATGGTCCCAGGTTTTTTAGATAACATATTTAAAAAAAAAACCCAAAAAACTCCTCATTTCATCTAACCTATGTTTCTTCATCTTTCAGATAATTACATATGTTTCTTTTCCAACAGCACCAGCAATGCATTTTTCCATATTTGTATTTACCGTGTTGCCTGTACTAGTGTACCCTCCATTGTGCTTTTGTGCTTATTGAATTGAAAATTTACCAAGGCAGTGATTTAGAAAGTGAAAATTACACGGGAATTATACTGTGGTTCTATAACTAACTCCTAATATTGTCGACTATGTGTCTGGCACTTTGCTGAATGCTCTAAAATATTATTTCACATAAACCCAAATTATATCTGACATGCCAGTGATGAAGTTGGGGTTAAAACGTTGAACACTAGCTCTATTTCACAGAGCTCCTAAGGAGCTAGGCTGGGATTCAAATGCATTCCTTCATTGCAGTAACATGACCAGCATCACCGTCATTCTTCATCTAGTCTCTTCTGATAACATTAAACATCATTCCTAGGTAGTGAAACTCATCTTTCCTGTTTATTATCTCATTCACAACATCTTAATGGATAAATCATTTTTAGTTTATTTAGGAATCCGAGCTTGAAGAACATCTTTCTTACATATTATGCTACTTGTTTATACTTATCTTTGATTCATTTCCAGTTGATTCTAATAATATCAATGCACATGAATTTCATATTTGAAAATTATTAGTTTGTCAGAGAGTTCCTGATGTAGTCCCTTCGTCTGTCACTGGGATTACGCAGAATTCTACAATGGCATTAGTTTTTATGTTCCCATTTCCTTTGACAAATATTTCAATTTAAAAATGTTGTGCATGCAAAGCAAATGAAGTCCCCTCAAAGATATGTGTACCCCAATATTATGTTAGTTTATTCACAATAGCCAACATAGGGAAGCAACCTAAATGTTCACTGACAAATGGATGAAGAAACTGCAGTACATAGTACAATGGGACATTATTTAGTGCTAATAAAGAGTTAGACCTAGTTGTTTGTCACAACCTGGGTAAGCCTGGGTGACCTTATACTAAATGCAATAAGCCAGATGCAGGAAAGAAAAACAAACAAACACTTCTTGATGTCGTTTATATGTGCAATCTAAAAATAAAAAATAAATATATGGAATTGGATAACAAAAGAGTAGTTACTAAGGGCAGAGGAAGAGAGTGAAAATGGGGAGACATAGGTAGGAGCATAGCAAGTGGCAACTATACAGGGTGAGCAGTCTAGAGCTATACATGGTGATATATACGATTACTGTAACAACTTTCTTACTATCTGTATGTATTCCATAACATAACAACATGTAAGGTCTACAACATAACATAACATGTTGTAGACCTTAAACATGAACACTAAAATTTACAAAGGACCAACGGAAAGCTTGTTCATAAAAGCAAATCTATCTTTTATCTAATTTCATGTCTTAAATATTTCCTAAGATGTGTTTTTTTGTTTCACCAGGAACAGCATCGGTATCTTCCTATATTGTGTATTCAGCATGACCATGTAAGACTCTGCAGAGTATTGAAGAGTGCACGGCCCCGTTGCCAATGCCCAGGTGCAAATCCTGGCTGCATGACCCTGCTACTGCCATGCCTGGAGCATACCAGATGCTGCCTATCTAAGGAAGAAGGCTGTCTACTCTGATTACGACACTATTCTTTCAGACACCCATGTGGACAACATGCTTCCCTTCTTGGGATCTTTACTCACAGCTATTTTTTTCAGCTACATTCAAGACCACTCTATTTAAAACCGAACCCCCATACACATACCCTGCTCCCTGGTCAATATCCTTGCCGTACAATTCTCTGTAACACTTAGGAGCCCACAATGTACCACGTATCTTACTTAATGTATTTCCTATGGAGGTCTTCTCCAAAATAGAAGTCCTAGGAAAAGAAATTATTTTTATTAACTTCAATTCTTTATCTCCAATGCCTAGAAAAGTATCTAGAACTTAAGAGGGACTCAATACATGATTGTTTGACTGAATTATATAAAGGCATTCTTGTTTTCCCCCATAATACATGCAATTTGAAAGACCAATACAATTTGAACTGAAATAATGACATAGAACTTAATTGTAGAGTTTTATTCCAGAGTAAAGACTGTCAAATGGGAGTGGGGGGCATTTCAAAAGAACCTGCCATTCTAATTTCCCCATAAATTACTTACCATATGAAGTAGGCAATAATAAGTAGTGCAAAACTAATTGTAACTTACTATAGTCATGTTTTATACTACAAGGGAATTATGCAAGGTCTTCTGTTTCTAACTATACCAAGTTAGCATATTTAAGCATTATATGATTTTATTATATTAGGATTTAATTCAAATTAACTAACAAATACTCAAACAGAAAATTACTTTTGGTCTGTTTTTCCCATACATGTAAGTCATTCCACATTCTGGCCTGAATGGGAACAACTGTACTAGGATTCACCTCTTGCGGGGTAAAGTGAAAAATATGGATCTAATCCAATTTTTAATCAGCTGTGCAGATGGGTTTATTTCACAAATACACTGAGCTGCACAGATGGAAGTTCCTGAATGCCTGACAAGGTGTTAAAACAGTTACTGATATTACAAAGGAATTAAAAATCAGCATAGGAAATTATAATTAGTAGAGGCTTGGTCTCTGAAGAGTTTATTAGCTCATCACTTATATTTTGTCCTTGGCACCAAAAGCACACATTTTGAGGAAGAAAATTTTAAAGTGCACATTAGATTTATATGATCTTCAGTCTAACATGACTTTTTTCCCCGGCTATGTAAGAACTTAGTGACTTATGTAACATGCTAAACTTATAAAACATATGAATTCATGTATTTTAAGTAGTGTTTTGGGGATTTGGGTTTTTTAAATTATATCCTATCTAGAATATAATAATAAAAAGCATACTTTAATCATGGAACTGGAGCATAAGTGGTGAACTTTTTTAGTGATCGAATAAGCTATTTCCCCATAAAATAAATCACAGAATAATTTAGTTTAGAATGAAATGGCTGCATCCAGGGCTTAAACAACAGCCTGTAGACATCTGAAAATGTGCCCCAAATACTCGTGGTTTCTATTATGAGCTTATTGTCTTTATGAAAAAGAAAAACAATTAAAGACATAAGATATCGTAATTATTTTGTTAAAATAAATTATCAATATATTTAATTTCCTGGATTCAGAATTTTATATTTCAGTTTTTCCCAATTGTCTTTACATGAACCTATAAGATCTTGAAATATGAGTCCTTCCCCATTTCCTCCCAGTCCTACTGTGCCTCCTTTACTAACAGCAAATGTTGTTCAGCATTTACATTCATTTTATTTACAAAATGAAAAATTCCTAATTCCTGCAAATTAGAAATCAGGAAGAGTTTTAATGGCCCAGGAAAGCTTAAAAATATTGTTTAATTTATGCTGCATAATTTAATAAATAACTGAATAAATTAAATAATTATGTAACTTATTTAAAATATGTTCTTTTGTAGTCTAATAAAAGAACTAAGAAAACAAGAGAATGTTTAGGAGAGATGGCTGTCAGCTGGCCAATTGATGGGTTGATTTATTTTAAATGAGATACCGGTGATGGCAATCTTAAGTCAAGGCTGCCCAATGTTGTAATTGGTCACCACCTGTGACTATTAGGCACTTGGAATGTAACTAGCCCAAACTGAGATGTCCTCAAAGTGTAAAATAAACACTAGATTTCAAAAATCTAAACAATATCATGAATATGTTCATATCAATTTCCTGTAAAAGTAATAAATGTTTTAGACATATATGATTAAACTGAACATATGGTGGAAATTAACTAAAATGTTTTTTTCATATTTCTTTTTAATCTTCTGACTATAGTTCTTAGAAAATATGAAATGATATATGAGGCTTGCATTTGCTCCTAGTGTTCCCACATTATACTTTTATTTTACAGCACTGAACTAGAATTTATTCTGAGAGAATATCTCAAATTGGGGAGTGTGTCCTGTAAGAGGTAATTAAACAGAACTTCAGTCAGATCAATAAGCTTGCTTTTCTGTCAAATGGCAATGAATATTATTAATATTTTTAAAATTAATGACCCACTATACAGCTATGGCTCATTTAACATAAATTAATCTAAACAATTTCACATTTACGTGTTTTCGTTTTGTTCTTCCCATTGCAAGAATACAAACTTTCTGTAAAACAGCAGGCACATCTCGAACTAGAATTAAAGCAACTCCATAGGCCATTTAGCTCACTGGTAGAGCACTTGCACGGCCTTAGTCGCTCGTGGCTTCTCCTTCCCTCTGCTTCTCTCTGCATGCTACCTCTGCTTTTTTCTCTAGTGCGTTTCTTCTTGGCTCCCTATTGTTTTATTTCTTGTCTCAGAGGGTTGGCCTCCGGACTCTTTCTGCATGAATTTTTTTTTTATTTGCTCTTGTTCCTAGTGTTCTCAGCCAATTTCTTCTTTATTTTATAATTCATGTTCCATAGAGAGGAAATCTGATTGTTCTTTGCCATCATGCCTCATGGCGTAGCTCAGAGGGGAGTGGCTAGGCTGGGCGTGTGCAGCCAGGAGAGAGGAGGTCACCACAGCAAAGACAATCAAAGGCACCTAGACGGTGTGTGAACACTGCTATGAGCAAGATAATTCCCCTGAAAGGAGGCCTATGAAGACAGAAACACCACGGACAATGTCATGAACAATGGAAGAAATGAAAGAAATCCAGCGGAAACTAATACATAGTATCTCATGCCCAAATTAGAAAATGATGTATAGATTTGAAAGGTTATTATTTTAACTTAGTCAAGTACATTTATAAAACAGACAAAAAGCTCTAGATAATTACAGAAAGAACAAAATGAAAGAGATACTACACTGTTACGTTTCTTCACAGTACATAAGGGTTGTGTATAAACATTATCACTTTTCTTCCTATATATTTTCTGACTGACTTTAGGTACAACACAGCAGTATTAAAATACCCGGAGTATTTTCAAACTGTACGCAACATCACATATTTGTTACTGTTACATTTATTTTTAAAAATTGTTGTATTATTGGATGTGATTCAATTTCATCTAAGGGCTGAAATAGAACAGAATGAATCTCAAATTTCAAAAAGATAAAATAATTACATAAAAATTCCATTGAAGAAATGGCAGCCATGTTGACATCATTGATAGTAGAAATTTAATTCAAATGAGGTTTAATTACTGTTGCAGGTTGCTTCCCCAAAGAGCCGTTATTGTCTTCCACTATAGTGACAGAACTGTAATGGTTAGCTAGGGCCACTGCCACCAGAGGTAAAAGTCTGGAACTGCCAAAATCTTTTCATCTAGACATTACCAGATGCCTAAATTTGGGCCAACAGGTTATTAGCAGAAGTGTTGTGTGAGATACCTGAAAAGTATTCTTTAAAGGAGATTGATATTACCTGTTTTCCCTCCTTTGATTTTGTCTACCTGGAATAAAATAATACCATCTAGAATTCCAAAAACCTCCAAGACCTGTGGTGAACTTGAGAATGAAAACCATGTACCAAGATGTTATATTAGGTCTCCAAGCAACCCCAAAACCGTAGACTGCCCCTTTTCAGACTTATGTTCAGATAAATAAAACTCGATATATTTCCAATGAGTCTTCTTTGGTTTTTCTACATGCAGCTAATCTATTCAGTACTGATAGAATGTTACTAGCATTAAAGTCACAATGTTTAACTTACATAGAATTTTCCTTAAAGACTTATAAATGCAAAACTCTGCCATAGGTGTCTCCATAAATGTGTTATTAAAACAACTAAATAAAAATTCCTGATGTTTGGTTGAGCAGATATTTCATCAATACTTAAGAACTTAGACAGTAAGTAGCATTTTTATATAAATAGATCTGTTCTGCATTAAAGCATACCCTGAAGTCGAAATATCAGCTTGCTGTTTCCAAGAGAAAAAATCATATGTAATTTTTCTGCTGTTCTTTATACAGTATAACTCACCTCTAAACACTTCACCTCTACCTTAATATTTTTTCAAATCTTTAAAGAGTTCTAAGTATCATTTTTACTTATTTTACGTTTCAAACTTTTTATTATTTTTTACTATTATTAAAATTATAAATATTATGCACAAAATTACTAGTAATAGCTTTATTCTTTTGTTTAAAACATAAGATGATGCTTATCCCATTTTTTACACCTGCTTTATTCACTTAACATGAGAGCAACTTTATTAACCATGACATTAAATATTCTCTAAAAGCAAATGACATTTCATCTAAGGTTACACCATGCATTATTTATCCACTAGATGTTGTAAGTTTGTCTAATGTTCACTGTAATAAGCCATATTAACCATTAAATAAATCCATGTTTGAATTATTGATTGTGCCTTTAGAAAATTGCAGAGTAGAATTTTGGGTCAGAAAATGTGAGTATTTTTGATACTAGTGATGAATTCTTTCAAACTGATCTCTTTGAAGAGTATCATTTTATCGTCTCCTTCACTGACACTTTGCCCAAATAGGTCAGATTTTTTTTTTTTTTTTATTTTACAGACAGTGTCTTTGCTTTCATTTACATTTATTTGATCAACAAATTCCTGTTTTCTTTTAAAATGAAAGTCGTTACTTAGAAGGTTTTACACCACAGAGCATACATCTATCAAAGCAAGAAATGTATCATTGTTTTCAGTCTTCTTCAGAAAATTTCATGCTCCTAGTAAGTCCCAGGATATAAACAACATTGAGGTGACAATTTGGCATGTCTATTATTCAAGTTTACCTCCTTGTATTCTGTAATCTAATAAAAGGATATTGACACATTGTGAGTATCATTCATTGGCCGTTTCACTATTTTCCTCAACTGAGGAGCAACATTATGCAGGCCACGCACGGGTCATCCTACAACCTTTCACTCAGTGTTTACTTTTGAGGTTTTGTGGTTTTTACTAGAAAAAGAGTTTACTACTTGAGACTGTCATTTATCCACTTAGAGAGAGACAGCAGCCATCAATATTGGAGTTTTTACAATAACAGTGGTATGATGATACTGTTATAATACAATATAGAGGTAACAGTTTTTATGCTAAGAGTACTATCCAGGAAGTAAATGGTTATTTTATGTTATATTATCTTATTTAATTTATTAGCTCCTTATGAAATAAAATTATAATCTCTGTATGCATTTTGTTCTGAGAGCTTAACCAATTTGCTCCTGCTCACATAGTTAGTTAGCCCCAATGGTATTGTAAATTGGTTGAATGGCCAATATCCATTTCTCCCATTCTCATAATAGAGGCTGGTATTATCTGAGGTTGGTACCTATGCAGCATAGAGATTATGTATCAGGAACAACTGGGCACTATCCTCTAAGAAGTAAAACCTATGACAATTAGGCCCGTGTCACTGCTCTGACGACTATTCCCAGTCAAGAATTAGACCCTCTGTACAAACTGGTCAAACAAGAAGACAGGAGCAGATTCATTTGGAGAACATCCCATTTGAGTAAAGTATGATATAAAGATAGCAAACAGCTGAAGGTTTAAAGTAGAAGCAGTGACAAGATAGACATTATATAAAGAGTGAAGTCATTGTTATTTGAGAAAAGTTAACTTTAATTACATTTCATAGAATAAAAGGAAGACCTTGGCATGTATATCAAGGAAAGGAAGAAGTAAAAACACACCAATGATGAACTAACTACTAAGTATGTCAGAGATGTGACTAAAAATATAAGATAATACTTACGATAGTGACTGATTCACAAAATAAATCAAAATAATATTTATCTAACATCCTAGCCAAACATCTCCAATTAACACAGATTTAGTACAAAATACAATCCTGGCTTTAGAAAATTTAGGTGGGAAGTTGAATAAATTTTTGATTTGCAGTCTGTGGGGCGTGTTTGTGTGTGTGTGTGTGTGAAGTCAAGCATATGACCCTCAACGCCATGCAGTGCTATTTGGTGCAACTCGGGTCTTTTTGCAGGAGTTTGGTTCCTGACACACAGAGAACACAGAAATTTTTATATATAATCCTGTCTTGTTAGTATCTTTCCAAAGTGAAGACTTTCTAAAAGTAAACACTAACATAACCCCAAATTTGTGTGTTTTGCTGCTTTATTTTAGTAATTGCTAAATGATACAGTTGAACTGTAACTCAATGCCTTTCAAATGTAGCTGGCCTTTCGAATCACCTGGGGAGAATTTTTCCCCCACCCTTCCTCCACCCCACTCCACTGCCTTTGCAACCACTTAAGGACCCAGTGCAGTAACTCCTTCTATATTACATAGGACACATGACCAAATTTTTGAGAAGAAAATATATCAAGCTAAGTAAATCACTTTCTTAAGAGGGGATTCCTCAAGGTATGGAGGTTGGTAATACAGAATCTTATTCCTCTCACTTTTGGCTCATATTTGAAACCATCAGGGAATAGCATGAGCACAAAACACCCAGACTTGGGGTATATCTCAGAAGTTCCATATTACTATTTGGCAACTGTCTTAGTATGTTTTGTGCTATAACAGAATACCCGAGACTGTGTAATTTATGAAGAACAGAAATTCAGAGTTCAGGAGGGTGGGAAGGCCCAGATCAAAGCCCCAGCATCTGATGAAGGTCTTATTATCTCTTCACATGGCAGTAAGTGGAAGGACAAGGGAATGCAAACCCAATCCCAAGCCCTGTTCAGAGTGGCACTAATTTATTTATGATGGTGGATCACTCATGGCCTAAATATCTCCCCAAAGGCCCTGCCTTTCAAAACAGTTACTTTGGAGATTAAGTTTCTCATACATGAAGGTTGGAAGGGATACATTTAAAACACAGGAGCAACCTTGAATAATCTGTAGAATTTGACTATTTCTTACTCATCTATAATATGGAATAACAATACACATAACATAGAAACATAACTGTTAAATTGCACAGTATTGATAAAGGCATTTAACATTATGCCTGGCATGTTCAGCATCATCCTATTGTTCCAAAATCAGGTTTTAGAATTACTTACTGGCTCATTGTCTTTCGTTCTAAATTTAAGGTTAAATTTATTGCTTCGTATCCTGGGAAATGATAGATGAAAATTTTGGTCTCCAAGTCAATATCTGAAAGGCTCAAGGGAAAAATCAAAATAAAGTAAAACAAACAAAGAAACAAAACTCTCAACAAACTTAATTCATCCTACCACTATCCTCACAGGGGCATTGTATAAAATCAATGGTTAATCCCTGTTGTTTCTCCTGTTTAATCTTTGCTCTTTCCTGGAAACCTAGGACTCAGGCACAGCTTCCTAGAGATAAGAATTCCAGTCTGTCTAGAATATCTAGAATCCTCATAGTTCTCTTAAAACTTCATTGTATTTTAAGAATCTCTCTGGTCTTCCTCCTCTCTGGGTCTTCAACTGGAAGGGTCAGCAATCACAAACCCTCGAGCAACAATGATGACAACAAACATCTCACAAACTTTACCTCTTTTATGTTTACATGGTTGGAGCTGGAAAATATTCTTCTTAGTAAAGTATCTCAGGGATGGAAAAAAAAATTCAATGTACTCAGTACCACTGTGAAACCAATTTATAATTACTCACAATTGCACATGAAAAATGAAATACAACTATAGTCTAGGGTGAAGGAGGGAAAGGGAGGGAGACGGTAAGGAGGGGTCGATAGAGGGAGGGTTAGTAGGGGGACCACACTTATGGAGCATATTGCAAGTACAAGTTGCATCTATCAGGTGTAAAACACAAATGTCTTAAAGCTGTAATTGGGTAAATGAGGTGAAGTCTATGTTGATTAGTAGGATGTAAGCACTCCAATTTGTACAAATAATCAGCACCCTGAATCCTATAATGGCATAAATGTATTCATGATCTATGTACAGATGACTTAATGAAAAACAAACAAACACACAAACAAACATCTCTACCTGTAAGAACTTTCTATGTGTCATTGTGTGGACCAGAGTGATAGAGATAGCACCCCCTTTAGTCCTTATACAATCCCTATGGATTATTGGTAATTCAGACCCTGAGAAACTGAGTCAAGTTCAGCTAGGTGAAATTCGACACAGCCCATTGTAACATATTTGTAAATGTTCATTTAACCTCATAGCCCAAGCATTGAACCAGCATCATTTTACCTCTAGATAATCTCCTAGGTAGTTTATTATCGAGGTCATTAACATGGTAAGAATTTCTGTTTAAACCAGTGTTCGATGTCCTGTGGCATCATGCATTATTTCCTTGGCATTTGGGGCAATTAAAACTCTTCACTCCAGTTTATCAAGAGTTTTCACAGCACATAGTACTGGTTTATCCATAGTCTTTGGTTTTGTTTCAATCCAGAAACTAGCCTCTACGTACAAAGCAGCCAAAACTACTTTCCATCTTCAAAATACATTCTATATGTTCTCCCTTAGTAAAGAAAAATTCAAGACTACAACCTCTTTTCTTCAAATTTCATGCTGTCATCATCAATTTCTATAGTCATCAAGTTCTATATATCATACAATTCACTTGCCTGCTTGGCTCGTCATCTGGCTTCATGAAATGCAAGCAACATGAGGATAGGATTATCATAGAATTATCTTAAAAATATTTGTTAAATTAAGGAGTAAACAAAAGTGAACAGTGTTGGGGATCAGGAGTCACAGTTCCCTAGAACCAATTGGCCTGGTTCAATTATTTGGTGGAACTAGAAAGTTCAACTGAGGTACAGACTAATCAAAAGTAATAGGGTGAACAAACTGAAAGTAAAATTGGAGCAGCACAGGGATCATGAATAGGAAGCAAAAGTAACTTTGCACAGGCTTTAGTACAATGAAGAGAAATTTTATGTAAGAACAAAGAGAAATCTTAGAGCACTTCCAAGGAGAATTGGAAGTGAGTCTCTCTCACAAGTGAGAACAGAGAGAAAGAGGCCCAAGGGGAGTGTAGAGGTATAAATCTCCTCTTTCTCTCCATTTGAAATGATTTATAACTCTTTCATTAGTCTCTCTGCACCTCTGGGCAACTTTGTCCTTTTCTACTGGTCATTAATGACCTAGCTTACCTCATAAATACATTTCTTAGCCTTTTCTGGTGAGAATTGCTGAGTGCTGACCACAGTGTTCCCATGATGTTTGTATGGGCCCTCCAGACTTCCTTATTCAGCAGGCCAGGCTTTTCTCCCATTCCTCTTGAAGGCCCTTTCACTGTCCCTTCTCAAACAGTGTACAAACAAGTCTAATCTTCAGTAATGAATTATCTCCATTTGAGTAAAACTAAAGTGTAGTTACCAATACTGCTGTCAATCAAATTTTTGTCTAGGGCACTTATCCTGTAGTAGATTAGCTGGGTTGTAGGGTATTGATTGGGTAATGCTAACGTGTTTATAAAGTGGCTCTACCAATTTTGGTTTCCATAACAAGGAAGAATTTCACTGAAGCCAAATGCAGACTGTTTGGCATTGTCAGACCTTTTTTAAAATTTTACTATTAGTCCATCTGATAGGTGTGACGTGGGATTTCACTATGGTTTTACTTGACATTTCCATAAAATGGGTGGAACATCATTTCGTATAGTTATAAATCTTAGGCTTTCTCTTCTGTAAAAATTTTTTGATATTTTTTACCCAAAGGATTACTCATTGATTCTTTTTCTCGTGGATTTCCAGGATTTCAGGATATACTTTGGGTAGTAATCCATAAATTAAATATGTGACGAGTATCTTCTACTTTGACTTTTACACATTTTTTTGCCTTCTCATGAAGAGTTTTGAAATTTTTACAGATGAACTTATGAATCTTTATCTGTAGTTTATAATTTCTGCAGTAAAAATTTTTTGACATTTTTTACCCAAAGTATTACTCATTGATTCTTTTTCTCATTGATTTCTAGTATTTCAGAATTTACTTTGGGTAGTAATCCACAAATTAAATAAGTGACAAGTATCTTCTACTATAACTTTTTATAATTTTTTTTGATTTTTTGTGAGGAGTTTCTAAATTTTTACAGATGAACTTATGAATCTTTATCTGCAGTTCATAATTATTGTCTGGTTTATAAATAATTCCTAAATGTGTAGAAATATCTCTATATTGAATTCTTAACATCTGTTAATTTTGAATTATTTATTTGAGTCATCTATAAATTGATTTTGTATGTGGTATGAGGCAGGGGCTACTTAAGTTTTTTTTATTTTTTCATGTGAATTACTAAATCTCTAATCAATATTAGGAGAAAGATCTATGCATATCTCACTAATGTAAAATGCAACCTCTCTCATATATATATATATATATATATATATATACACACACATATATACATATATACATATGTATACATATATACATATATGTGTATATATATACACACACATATATCAAATATCCCTATTTCTTTTCAAGTGCCAATCTCACGTATAATTCCAAACAATATTTCTATCTGTGGGCAGAACTCCTTAGCCATATTTTTAATATGTGAAACTTCTACAAGGTTTAAGGCAAAATCACATGTCAGTTAGGGGATTAATCACCTAAACTGTTTTTAAAATTGCATTTTGTCTTAGCCAGTCAAAGTAGGCTCTCTGTGGGAGTTAAATTTCAATAAATAATCAATCAACATAATGTGGGAAAGCTAATACTCAAAGGGAAGACAATTTCTAAACAGGCAATGTACCATTACTATGCAAATTCTCCAGCTACAAGCCTTTAGCGAAGCAGCAGCTATTATGTGAGGTTAGCTATCACCTTACACCACGCACTGAATTTATTGCAAGAGTAGGTGGAGTGACTTCACTTTCTATTGTAGCTCTGCTAATCTGCAATAATGCAAGAGTGATCCTTTGCACATAAACACATAGAGAAATTAATACATTTTAATAAGTACAGCAGAATCAAGGTTGGAGAGTCATAAAACACAGAGGATTTAATGTTAGCAATTATTTCATATTAGAATTTCTGGTGAAATATTGAATATATTATAACTTGGGCAGTGTTTTATATGAAAATTAAGTACATGTTAAAAATAGAACCTATTTTTATGCTTTGCTGGTAAAATCTTCAGTAAAATAATTTTAGTCTTTTGGCAATGTTAGAATGACTAACCACAGGAAAGTAAAAGTTTTAAGAATCAAATACACACATATGACAATATTTTGTTGTAATAGTTTTCTAAGTATGTATTAGCTCCATTAACTTCTCTCCTATCATGTGGAATTTTCTACAATATAAATATTAGAGTATATCAAACATACAGTATATGTACCACCTCAACATGTTGACTTATGCACCAAAAATCTTTGTTACAGGAACCTAAAGTCAATAGATACTTATTCCAGACTCTTAAAGACTGGGTTATGAATTTTACAATAAAAATCAATTGCATCCTATTTATAATGATTACTTTTCTCCACCAGCGTGGTCTGCAAATTTAACTTCACAAAACTCCAAGAGTCAATTAAGGCATGTTTATATAGTTTTATGTAACATGGTAATTGAAAATATTTTTCTTATTGGTCAATCTATACCTTCAGGATTTATTCCAGAAAGGAATTATTCCATATTCAGGATTTATTTATAAATCCAGGATTTATTCCATATTCTTTATTCACACAAAGAATTCCACAATAGTAGAAAAATGTCTGTATTAATATATACAACTACATAAATTATTCCAAGTACACACCATTGAAAATGATGTGAATATACAATTTTATTAAATAGAGAACATATGTACGCATCAATTCTACAAAGCTGGGAGAAAGCAAGCAGCCACATACAGGCAACTGATTCTAAAGCCCACATATGTGATAACTTGTTCTATTACTGTGATTACCTTTGACAAATCCTGATCATGATATGTATGTGTACATATTCATACATATATGTTTGTAGAGATTTTGAGCTTAAGAATAGAGTGGCAAAACAAATTCAATACATTTAATATATATTGCTGACATTTAAAAGGTTAAATAGAATCTCATAAATCATTTAGAAATAATTTAGTTTTAACAATGAATCAGGAATAAAGACTATTTCTACATTAGTTGATCAGATTACATCACCATGAGAAACTTTGCAGAACAAAACAAGCTAACAAAAATAGGATTGGTTTTTGCTGTCAGTTAAAGATTTTCACAGTACTGCACATGTAATATGTCAAGGCTAGGCAACATGTTAACTTATAATGCATTATTGTATGACAGAAGACATGGAACTTGGGCCTCCACTTAATCTATGGTTATCCTGTACTGGGCACTCATGTGCAGAAATCTTGGATTTTTTATGATAATTAACCTTGCCGTTACAAGGTTAACGGCCTTGACATGCCCAAGTCAACTGTATTTATTTGTCAAGCCCTAGACTTAATTGCATGTGTGGGTGGAGTGAATTCATTTTGCTATGTATAGATGGCAAGAAATTTTCTTGCAAGAAGACAGAGTGAATAACAGAGACAGAGAATAATTTAGTAATACTTTACAATGAGTCACGGATTTTACAGGTGTAGTGAAGTAGGACCCAAGGTATAATTAATTCCAAATATCACTACTCCCCTGGTTTTAGAGATACCTCTCACTCACATTACCACTGCTCCAAAATGTATTTAAATAACTCTCAGGTTGTCTTTCCACATTTGTAATGTCTTTACTTACTGATTAATAATGCCAGAACACTCCATTGGAGTATTACCATGTGGTTTATTTTTCATTATTTTTATCTATCTTTTGAGAAAAATACACTACTTTCTCATTCAAAATCCAAGAGAAGAAAAAGAGAAGATAAGGAGTTGTCTATTAGAACCTAATTTCTTTTGGAAAGAATTGTGTTAAAAACTTTAACAGCTGTTTCACTTGATTATTAAAGTTTTATTTTCATTGGCTTCCCCCCCAAAATGCTGCTACATTCAAGCAAGTAGATTAAATGTTATTAGCTTTAATACCTTTTAAAACAAGTAAACTGTTGAAGTGATAATGGAATGTAAAGTAAGTACATTTGTTAAATTTATTTTTATACTATTATGTTTTCCCTGCTGGCCACATGAATCTCTCAACCTGACATTGCTAATTATAATTATAATAAATAGTATATGTATACAGATTAACTTCACACTACACTCAAAGCAGACAAAAAGGTAACAGAAGAACTCCACTGTCATGTATAATTCTCTCAAGGAATAAACCCTTTACCATTTCTTGGTACAGGGAAATACAATTTTTTCACATAAATACATGAACCAATTAAAATCAGAAATTTAGATTGTAATGATTATTTTAACTTACTATCATGACAGGTATCTGAAATAATTAGGGAGAAGGGAGGAAGGAAGGAAGGAAGGTAGACTACAAGGAAGAAAGAAAAAAGAGGCAGTGAGTGGGGGGGAAGCACTGATGGGAAATCCATGAGAAATCTTTCTACGTTAATCACTTCAATTTAGATTTTCAGTTACTTAGGTTTGAAGAATTGGCTCCAGCATTACACATGGTTAGAGGCAAAGTTTCAATACTTCTTTTTGTGTCAAGACACCTGTCTTTTTACTTCAGTGCCAGAAGGGTTTAGCATCTTGTCACTGAAGCAACACAGCCTGCACATTTATAGGTGTCACTCACTCTACCATCTGTTCTGTGGGATAACAGCCACCATTATCGCCCAACCTCTACCCGAGGCTTTAACAATCTCTGGGGATTAAAGTTCATATCTACAAGGAAGGATGGCTGGCGGTAATGCTGCCGTTCAACTTTGCTTGACCTTAACTTTCCTGTTGTCAGTACTGTGCTGCAGCCCCGGTGTGTATAGCACAGTAAAGTTCTTGATGAAGGGATGAAATGGTACAAAAGCTTTTGCACTGTTATTATCATTTTTGGCCTTTCTCTATTTTCAGTTAACTAAAACACTAAAAATTACATCTATAATATTTTTAATACAGAAATTTAAAATGATTGAATCTTGATTAGATTTCAGTCTAGGGTCACTAATCAGTTTTACAAATGAATCTCTCTCTCTCTATCTCACACACACACACACACGTACACATACACATACACATACATCAACATGGAGATTGAAATACACAAAATATAGAGTGTTATGTAAAATGATAGCCAATATAGGGTAATCAAGTTTGTTAAGGGTTTATATCATATACTATCAATTATTTTTCCCATACAATCAATATAAATAGTGATTGAGTATCCCTTATTCTAAATGATTGGGCCAGATGTGTATTTCTGAGGATTTTGGAATATTTGCATTATGTGCATACTGGTTCATCATCTCTAGTCAAACAATTTGAAATCTGAAATGCTCCAATGAGTATTCTCTTTGAGTTTCATATGGGCTCTCAGGAAGGTTCAGATTTTGGATTTAAAAATTTCAGATTTGAGATGCTCAATCTGTAATATTATGCAAAAAGATATAGTAAATTGTGTAATGAAAATACTTATTGCTAACACCTTTATGAAATGTAGCACCTGACAAGTGATTTATAAATTCTTTTAATCAAGTAATTCTAGTTAATCTATGACTGGAGGAAAATATCACAATGTGATACACGTATATTCTATTGTTTTATTAATTTAATTTCTTCATTTATTAGGGATAGGAGGTTTCCCAATTACAAGTTTTATTTTTACACCCTTTTTATTTTTGTGGCTTTTATTATTTCTTCATAAGACATTCTTCCACATTCAAATGACAGAGGAAAGGAACTGGGTCCTGCTTGCTCATTGCCAATCAAGCTTAATAAAAATGTTTTGTAAAGATGGTAAAACATGATAATGCTGTCAATTTAAAGCAGCTCATTACAGAAGGAATGTTTTCACTCATTTTGTTCTACAACTGAACTTTTACTGTGGCTGTAAAACAGCATCTCATTGTTACTACAACTACTGAATTCTGCTGTACACTTTTGCTTCCCCGCTGATTTGTGTGTGTGCTCGCTCACTGCTTTGGGAAGGATTCATTGCCTCTGTGCTTTGGGAAGCAGTGATGGCTGCCCAGTATGGTCTAGCATGGTTGTGTTGTGCTCCCTCCTTCCCAGGATACACAACATTAACAAGTTAACCCATGATTTATTCAACAAAACCAAAGCTTAGGCTTTCACTTCGCTATAGTTCCGTAAAAATTGGCATAGTTTTTGGAAGCATTTTCTACCACTTATCACTGGACATTGGTTTAGGAGGTACTTCTGGCCCTCATCTGCATTTGGCTACCACTTACATGCCACACTCACTCCTGATTCATTTGAATATGTGTGAAGGAAGCTTATTTTTCAGCCAACTCCCCTTGTGTATAGCTTTTTTATATTTTTGTAATGTGTACAGGCACTGAAAAAGAATAATGCTGCAGCCTGTTGTCTGTAAAACATGTAAGCCTACCATGGAAAGACACATCAATGGAATGTTCTCATGAATGCAGTGTATTGCTTGTAACCAATTAGTTTCCTGTCCTCAATTAGTGATGGTCATTCAAGGCTCTCTAGTCTATTGCGGATAGTGACGGCTTCCTCAAACAAGTCAGATTCTCTGATTTGAGAAATTAAGTGTAAACATTTTAAATTTTGAATGATATTGAGAAAAGGCATACATAATCCAATGCTCCCCATAGGAATTCTGCATAAGTAAACTGAACACAATTTTTAGTATAATTTGGAATATGATTGTGCTCTTGGGAATTCATTTTTTGGGCAAATATATTGAACTTCTATGGTATACTGTACAATGACGAATAAAATGTTCTTGCCTTCAAGAAGCACAAAGTCTAAGAAAGACATACATGTAATCATAACATACAGACAAAAATCATACCATATTTTGCAATGAATGTAATAAAAATTGATGGAGGCACATTAATCCTTCCAGAAGAAAACAAATATCACAATAGGAGAAGTAGGGAGATGCTAGCAAAGCTATAAACAAGAGGTAAAGTTTGCTTTCTGTGGCAAAAGAAGATTATAAAAGGGCGGTATGAATAGTGAGGAAGAAAATTCTGTGCAAAGAAATAAGAGGTATAAAGACCTAAAGAGTGAAATTCTACAGGTCATAAGAGTAATTTTAAGAATTTCAGTACAGTCAGTCCATGAGTTGAGATAGGGAGAGAGAGTTAGGGGAATAGACAAAGATGTGATAGAGAAGTTAGCTCTATACCATGAAAAATAAATAAGACTCTACCTGTTAGATTACAGGGATGGGGAGTTACTTTTTACATTAAGTATTGCTTTACTTTTTCTAGTATTCTAGGCCATTAGTCATGCATTACTAATGCATGATCATGTAGAATGATATTGAAATATTTCTTTTATTGTTTACAAAATAAATGTCACCCCATAATACAAATACATGCAGGATTCCAACTAGAATCCAGCATCTTACCATAGCATATAACTCTTTGAATTATTAAAGTTTGGCTGCTTTAAGGTTATTATGTAATAATGTTACTGTAGAACATAAAGTACTAATCCTTTGGTAAGTAACATTCTAAGTAAACTATCTATGTCAATCGTGCTTTCCAAGAAAATTTCATATAATAGTAAATGGAGACAAATCATCAAGTACAATCATTATATGTGTGATGATGAATAGAACACATATAGTATATCCTTAAAAATAAGCTGTCATTGAAACTCTGGCATAGAAAGACATATCTTTAATTGTTACACAATATGGTCTCCCACATTAGTATGTTTGCATTTAAAGACATGTGCATTTAAATAAGGACACAAATGTCTTTTTTTGTTCCTCAACAAGGGGCACCATTGTATATAGACAAGCACAAAAGACAGTGACTATCAGCAGGGCTTTAATGTCCCCTTTTCATTTTAGTTGGAACCTTCTTCTCTAGCCTCCTCTATTCATCTTATCCAACCATAATATAATGTTCCCCTTGCATACACACATGACTTATACGGTGATGTGTTGTTTTGTTTGGGTTTTATAGATTTGTGTCTCTGTGCATGCTAAAAAGAAAGAAAGGAAAACGAGAAAAAGGGGAAAGGCAAGAAAGAGACAAAGAAGAAGTAAGGAAGAGAAGAAACTCATTCTTGAGAGTTAACAAAAACAATCTTTTTTTCTCTTTTTTCCTATAAATATGGGTAATAAATTAGATATTCATTACATTCCTTGCTAACACTTATACAATCCTATAAAATGCATAACCATCTCAGCCAAATGATCAGTTCTAATTATATTTTAACTTAACCTTCTAATAATTTGTGGACATTACATGTCCTAAAGAATTTATTTCAGAAATTAAAAATACCATATTTTCATGGCCAATGATTCTAAAGAACTAAATCCCTCTTGACGAGAGTCTCTAATTCCATTTCTTTCTGTTCCCTTCATCTTCCTTTCTTCTTTGAAGTATAAGCATTTCTGTAAGCAGGTTTAAGTGTGGACAAAAGAATAATGTCCCAGGGAAAAAAGTCCAGATCTTCCATGAAGATCAGAGAGGGAAAAGTGGCCCCTTCTGCATTTGTATAAATGTGAGCATATTTGAAATAATTTCTTACCCCTGAGGAGAGTTTTGCCCAATGGAAATCTACCCTGGACTGACACTGAACACAAACTCACAGCTTCTTCACTGGATTCACTTCACAACCGTCCCAATGTCAAATACATTCTCCGTCTAAAACCCATGATATTTTCTTTCAGAAGAAAACACTTTTAATCTGAAATGGCTAGTACAGCACAGACACAAAAATATGGCTCTGAATCATTTGAATTATTTGACCCTATGATCTTTATTCCTGTTCCGGTTTTTTAAGAGACCATTTTACTGTGCTTTCTCTGACATATTTCACTATTGTAAACTCCTTTCTTATCTAAGCTCTGTGATTTCCATACACACATATATATTTTTTAAATTAGAAGATGGTTTATGCAGTCAAATGGTCAAGATAGTAAGCATATAAGGAGAGGTGGTCAGCCCATTGTGAAGAGCCTGTCACACACATCATGCCAATGGCAGACAGGTGACAAAATGCAAATTGATGTCACTTAAACAGACCGTGCTGCATTGGAAGAATATTATCAATAACTTATCCCTACAATTAGTCACCTATAAGCTTATCATCAATATTATTAGCAAGGTGTCCAAAATGGCATAAACTTTTTTCTCTGATAAAGAACAATATTCAGCATTTATCAGCTAAGAAATGTATAGATTTAATTTCATTAATAATTTATTCTCAGAGAATAAGGAATGCTTGTACATTGTTGCTAGTTGATCTTTAATACAAATTATGTTACCTTATATTTAAATTAAAATACTCTACCATAATTTATACATAGTAAGGAACAATCAGTGACTTTTTAAATTAGCTTTTATCTTAACTTTTGTCAAAATCCCTTGTCTAAAATGTCAATTCATAGGCCAGGCATGGTGGCTCACACCTATAATCCTTGCCTGGGAGGGCAAGGTGGGTGGGTCAGCTGAGCTCAGGGGTTAGAGATCAAGCCGAGGGAGAGCAAAACTGGTCTCTATTAAAAATAGGAAAACTGGCCAGACATAGTAGGGTGACTTAGTCCCAGCTACTCGGAAGGCTGAGGCAAAGAAGATCACTTGAGCTCAAGAGTTTGAGGTTGCTGTGAGCTATGACACCACAGCACTCTACCCAGAACAATAGAGTGAGAACCTCTCTCAAAAAATAAAATAAGTAAATTTTTCCTTATCAGGAATCATATGAAGAAAAGTTATGAATCTGCTTGAAATTTGGTCTGATAGCCATCTGAGTAACAGTTTTAAACTTTAGACATCAAAAAAATGTCCCATTGCCTTATGCTCACCTGGCCCTGGTCACGTAGACTGGGAGAGGAACTTCCTAATTTGTCTCCCTTCTGGCAGCCTTACCATATTTTTGCCACACTGAAGCCAGAGTTGATTTTTATGATCAAAATCTATACTGTTTGCCTTTTTTCTCTAAAATTCTCCATTGGCTGATCCTGATATTGACAATAAAACCCAACTAGTTTTCATGGTCATGAAAGATGGCATTCGACCGGCACAAAACCTCACAGACCACTAAGGCTTGTATGAAAGGTCTTTATTGGTGGGGAAGCTGCAGAGCAGCATTAAGGAGGTGGTGGGGGAGAGAGAGAGAGAGAGAAGACACGGGGGGACAGGGGGAGAGGAGGAGGAGAAGAGAAGTGAAGAGAGAGAGGGAACAAAAAACAAGAGCGCCTTATATAGACTTGGTTAGGGGAGGTGTCGGGATGGTAGAACAGCCAATAAGGTGTTACCGCTCTGGCATGAAGAGTGGTAGGGGGAGGGTCATAAGTTTGAGCTTTTCAGTGGATAATCGGGATAGGGAGCCAAAGTGGTGCAATTATCTAACATTCCTCCCTTCTTGATATTTAAAAAATAGAAGGTTGGCCTTGGGATAGGGGACGAAGAGTTCTCTCTTCTGTAGCTTCTTCCTGCTGAGAGGGGCACGTAGTTTTAATTGGCCAACTAGAGGGTGATCATGATTTTTAAACAAGGGGTGAGAGGAGGTGTTAGAAGATGAATTTTTCATGATCGCTTGATTGCTTTCTTGTGATATGAGTGAGTGGTCAGATTGATGTGAATGGCAATTGACAATGCCTATAGCCTTAGGTAATTTAAAAACATTATGTTAGGTAAGTTCAGAGGATATAGTAATAAACTGAAACTTTTTGAATAAAATGAGAAGGATTAGAAGTAGAGGAACTTAATTCTAAATGGCCGCGCTACCATTACTTTTTAGTACTTAGGTCTTAGGGACTGTGACTTCTTGGATTCTCTACTTA